>PVJX010002072.1:0-86428 GCA_004027295.1 Dolichotis patagonum | reverse complement strand
AGCGAGAAGCAGGAAGAGGGAGGGGACGGAGAGGCCTCCCCAAGCCTTGCCGAGCACACTCTTTAGGGAAGAGGATGCGCGTGCTCTCCTAGCGCGCCCCCCTCCCTCCCGCAGCCCAGGCCCTCGCTGGGGCGCTGGGGCGCCGGGCCTCGGCCACATCCGCAGTTTTTGGTCTCAGGGGCCTTTGCGTTGGACAAGATGTCAAATCCCTGAGGCGGTGAAGACCAGGGGATCCCCTTTCCGCCCTGCGCCTTTCGGGGTGCGTCCAGATCTTACCCTCTCTGAGACGCATTAAGGCTTGCGTTAAATTGTTGGTGTGTGTGGTGGAGGCAGAGCAGCGCGTGTTTATTTAGTCTGGCTGTTGCCTGTGCCCCACATTCTTCGCGGCTCCCCGCTTCCCTCTCCCGTTCTCACCTCGTCCCCCTCGGAGTCCGGGGTTCCCGGCGGCTCCGGCCTCCGATCTCTTGTCCCACAGCGCGATCTGGCGGTCAGTGGCGACTCAGTTCGAAATTGTGGGTGGAAAACTGTGACCCTGGGGACAGGTTTACAAGCCCTGGGGCGGTTTCTCAAACACGTGGCCTCCATCTGTGTGATTCTCGAGACTGAGAGGCCGCAGGATGGGAGAGGAAGGGAGAAGGACATAGGGTCTTTTCTTTGTGGCCATTCATTAGCCGCCTACGGAAATCCTGCCCTAAACTGTGAGGTTCTGGTCGCTTTCCACTGAAGGAAGAGGTGATGACCAAGGGTGAGAAAAGATCCGACTTCAGCAGGAACTCAGCGCCGCCCGAACTCCAAACTGGGCAAATGTATCTGGGTCCGCTCAGCTCGGCCAGCGCCAGCGTACCCGGGACGGCGAGACGTTTCTGGTGTTCCCGTGGGGACTTCTGGCTGACCGTGTCACGGGGCGCTGGGGCGGAAGGAGCAGCTGATCATCCAGAGCGTGGCTTCCCCAGCCAGGTCGGCGTGGGGCTGGGGGAGAGGGGAGGTGCGCAAAGAGGCACGATGCGCCTCCTGTTCTGACCTTCAGAGGCAGAGAGCCAGCCAGCGAGGGCCCAGAGCTGTGTGTGAGGCGGCTCCTTAGCTACTGCAGGTAACTGTGCGCCCCTCAAGCGCGCGTGTTTGATGAGCACTGGCTGTGTGCCTGGAGAGGCCTGAGCTCAGAGCAGCTGATAGTTAAGACAAAGAAAGCCCTGCCCCGCAAAGTCCGCCAAGTAGCACCCGGGACACTTGAGCTTCTCCTGGCTGCTCAAGTCTCCCCAGAGAGTGGGTCCTCAAAGTGTTTCATCGTGGAAGTGAGACTCAGTAAACAGTCACCATCTCTGCACTCTAGAAGCATAGGAATCCGAAGCCTAAAGCCATGCTTAAAGGCAGGCTCTGGGTGCACTTCATGCCTGCTGCCTTCTTAACAGGCTCTGCTCTTAGACCTTTTTTTCAGTGAAGTGGGCGGCCTGTGTGCGTCTCTCTCCCAGTCCTACTGGCTTGGACTGAAACACAACTTCCCCCACCCACAGGGTGAGCAACTTGGGAGCAAAAAGCAGAAACTGTTGTATCTGTCTTACTAGTCAAAGTGGCTGGCTCAAACTTCATGTGACCTTTAAAAGAGTGGTTGCCTAGGAAACCAAGGAGTTTCAGCATATACTGCATCCACATACAATACCACCCAGCTCATTGCCGAGGAGACTGACATGCAGCAGTGGTGCAGTCATGGTCAAAGAGATCTCAGTTCTCTCAATGGAACTTCTGTGACGGATGAACTGTAACTAAATGCTCCATTTTGTATTTTTTTTTCTACATTTACTAATTCATTCAACTACTTTTACAGAGCACAGGCACTCCTGCCTCAGCTAAGTACATGCAGGCAATATCCTACACTTTGGAATGCCTTAGAGTGAATGCAGAATGCGCCCTCTGGTGGAAATTATGAAAAAGATGAGTGTTACCTGATCAAACTGATCTTGAACATTGAATCACTAATGCTACTACTAATCACAACTAGGACCCATGGAAGATTTTTAAAGGCAAGCCAAAAGACAGACTATCTGTCCACAAGAAACGCAGTTGTACTAACAAAGACCAGACGTAAATATCTGTGAAAGTCCAAGTCAAGACAATTCTGGTGAGAGTATGTAATTGAAAGCTGAAGGACCAATGTGGAAAATAAGTTGGGAGGACATACATGGGATAGAGGACCAAGGGGAAGGACATCACAGGAAGTGATCGGTTCAACCCAAGGTGAGGACATTTTTCAGGGAAAAAAAATTACTTTTTCTTCAAACCCATGAAGAGAGTGGACTGCTATGAAAAATGTAAGAGTATAATGACGGACTAAATAATAATAGCCACAACTATGAAGGAGCTGAGCTGTTTATGCTGCTTTCAAGCTGAGGTTTTATGGGTGCTGCAGGAACACACAAGGAGTCAAAGACCATATAGTATATACACAGTACTAGCAAGAGTCACAGGATGAAGCAAGGAGCTGTCAACTCTTGCCTGTGCAAAACGCTGCATTACAGAAGCAGATCTGAGTTTGGGACCTTTTACAAAGGTAGTGAATCTACCTAGCCTTTGCCCTACAGGGACACAGGGCTGCTATATGAAACAGCAAACAAACCTGCCTCTTGCTCTACAGAAAAATTATCTGTCTTCCAAAACTATTAGTATTCCAGTGCCTGGGAACTAAGGACAGGTCATGTTGCAAACAGAGGCAGAAGACACGGGAATCAATGTCTCCAGAGGGCAGTCCTCTTGGTTTTTTTCTGTGATGTGTCCCCAGGTACCTGTAACAATCTCTAACATATAACAGGCACTTTTTGAATTCAAAACAACACTAAATCAGATCAGTGGGGTAGCTTGCTCCAGGCCCATCTCTAGGGGCGGTACTGACAAGCTGCCTGGTTTCCTTCCTTTAGTTCTTCCTATACCCTCACCGCAGGAGAGTCACTAATGTTATGCAGCATCATTGCCTCACTACTGCAAAATGGGGCTGGGATGGAGCCCTGAGACAACTTCTGCCCATCACGACCTTTTGCATCTGCAGTTTTTCAGAGTTGAGGTGAAGTAGAAGTTGCCACACATGGGCAATGACATAGACAACTGGACAATCGGGTGCCTCCCTGGCCCTAGTGCCTGTTCCAGAGGAGCAAGGGGTGGTGGCACCAGAGTCAGTCGGCTGCAGACACTAAGCAGCACCAGAGTGGCCTCCACCCAGCACAGGAGAAAGGACTTGGGCCCCAGGACAAGATGCATCTGCCCAAGTCCCCATGAAACCCTTGAAAACACCACTCCACCCACCTGTCATCACCCCTCCCCTAAGAATGCCCACAAGAGACCCTTGGGATTTCTGCTGTAGAAAAAACAGAAATAATGAGGGTGGAAACCCACATAACAGCCTTCAGGTGGTAGGGCAAGGTCCCCAAAGATCACAGGCATATGGTTCCTTCTACCTCATCGTCCAGTTTTATGATACACTGGGTCTGAGAAGGCTGCTTCAGACTAAGAAACAGATGAAGCAGATGAATTTCAACTAGAAAGATAAAGCAAGGACAAAGAACTGGGGCAGGGACTCAAATGGTGGCACTGCCTCACTCCTTATAAAGGCACCAATGCATTCATAAAGGCCCCACCCCGGTGACCTGGTCACCTCCCAAAGGCCTCACTTCCAAATACCACCACTCTTGAGGTCAGGATTTCATCATGTGAATAGGTGTAACATTCAGCCCATAGCAGAAACATTTTCCTTTCAAGAAAGTAATACCTTAGAGGGTCTGAGGAGACTGCAGCTCAGTGCTTGCTTGCTTGGCATGTGGGAAGCTCTGGGTTCAGTTCTTGGCTATACACACACACATACACACACACACACACACGCGCGCATGTGCACACAATGCCTTATATTACACATTTGACTGGGAAACTTTTTCATAGATTCCTTATGTCATCAAATGGTTACCATCTGTGGGCTGCCATGACAGTCACTGAACTCCTAAAGAACCAGCTCAGCCAAGTCCTAGGCACATGTCAAACAGTCCTACTTAGCAGACATCATATTTAACAAGACTTGTAGTTGAAATTTGGCACCATTTCACTCAGTCAGAGAAACAGCTTCCAAGAATCTCCTTTGCTCTACTGTTTTCAGAAATTCCTGGCCCTGATGATGTCAGATTGACTGGACTTGAAAGCGAACCTCTTCTGTGAGCCAGATGAACTATGGATATAGCAGACCCCCAGAGAGCAAGGGGACTGCGGGCTCATCACTGAGAACATCACTGCTTGCTCAGTGCTTCCCCACAGGAATCATCTGCTCCATTCAAAAATTCCTAATGCTCGTCATCTTTCATCTTTCCTATCATAAAGCACATTGAAAGGACTGTATAGCATCTTTTCTAGAAACAAATAGTATCCTAGAACACAAAGAAAGCTAAACAAATGCAGTTATAAATAGACAAGGAAGATAGGCTTCTGGGAAATTGTGGATGTTTTATAAATGGCCGTGGCTGCACAGCTCTTGTGAAAAGATGTTTGTGCTTATCTTTTGGACCATAGATAAGTCACAGTAGAACTCATCCTCTCAAACATTAAGAAAGCTTCTACTGGTACTTGAACTTTACGGAAGTGTAATTGGAGTGTTCCTTGATGTATTACAGAGCCAGAACCTGGAGACCACGTGGGCCCAGTTTTCACACTGGCATCCTCATTAGTTCTCTGGGTCTGAGATGAGCTACAGTGGGAACACATTTATTACCCACACTAACACATGCAGGACATTGGAAGGGGTAGCAAAAGAGACTAAATGAATCCAGGAAACGAAGGCCATTGATAGGGTAGGGATAAAGTAAGAGTCAAAAAAAGGTGAAACAGAAGAAAATTGAAGGCATGGAAAGGATTTTTAAAACTCGACCAAATATAGGAAATATGTATATTGCACTTATGAGCACATCTCCATGCAAGGCCCATAATAATTATCTGATACAAATGGAGTTGGTATTATTTCCTCAACATCCTATTTTTGAAAAACAATCTGATGTTGGAACAAGTGGCCCCCTTTGCTTAAAGCCACATAACCAGGACAGAGTGCAGCAGCCCTTGAACTCAGATGGCCGGCCGAGGCTGACAGAGTAACACGGTCTTTTACCCCAGCACCCTGCCGCCCTGGCTACTGACCTCTGCAGCTCTTCTGTCTCTGATACCTCTGCAGTCTGCTCTGCTTGGACTCACATGCCCACACTCCAGAGGGCCCTGCCACCCACCTCCTAGTGAAGCCTTTGGAAACTGGTGCTGAGAAAGCTGGAGGAAGTCGCCCTATCAGATCAGCTTCCTGAAGACCTTGAGTTCTAACCAAACATTTCCAGAAAGATTGCTTGGAGGAAAAAATGACACTGCAGGGAATAATAATTCAGTCTGAATATCCCTAACTGCAAATCTAAAGAGGCATCACTTGGGGAGGAAAGTACCCTAGTCAAAAACTTTCTACTGTGGCAACCAAAAACAGGTAGATCTCAGTGCATGTAACTGTTTATTTTTACACATTTTGAAAACAATTTAGGGATATCTGACAAATGTAAAGCCAAAAATAAAGTATGAGGATATTTATGATATTCATTTTAAAAGCTCTGAAAGACCAGAAACCACCAAAGCTGCTTATAGAAGTATAAATTGATACAATAGATTTGAAATATTTTAGCACTGTATAATAGCAAAAATCTCAGTACTCCACCCAAGAGAGACAAAAATATGCACCTGTGTGGGAATGTCTCTAGCAGCGTTATCCACCATAGGCAAAAGCCAGAAGCAATTATCATTTCTATGAAGTGGGTATACCATTTAGACCATGCATATCGGACATTCTCCTTAGACATAAAAAAAATAAAATAAACCCTGATACATGCACCATGGCAGTGGCTTATACAAAGTGAAAAACATCAGACACAAAAGAATGCACACTGTTTGTCATTCCTTCGTAGGAAACTATTCCACTGGTAGAATCAGAGAGACAGAAATCAGAACAGTGTTTTCAGAGGATGGGGAGAGAGTAGAAACTGACTGCAAAGAAATAAATGAAATTCTGAGGGGAAAACAAACATTTTGTATCAATCATCAAGTATACGATGGTACTAGGATTTTGCATTTGCCAAAACTCATTGAACCGCACATTTTAAAATAGTTAATTTTATCACCTATGATCTACTCCTCAATAAATCTAACTTTAAAAGTGTATTAAAGAAAACTGTGATTTAAGTTTTTTTGGATCTCAGATTTTTTAAAAACATATTTGAAAAACAGGAAAACAATTTCTTGCAAATTTGCCATAAGATAGTATCTTGCTTCATCTGGGACACTGTAACAAACAAAACTTAGACTGGATAATTTACAAACAAATGAACATAAACTGATTTCTTACAGCCCTGGAGTCTAAGAAGTCCAAGGTCAAGACACCAGCAGACGTGATGTCAGAGAGGGCTCTGCTCCGTGGATGACATCTTCCTGCAGTGTCTGCCACAGAGCTCCCAGCTCCCTCAGGCCGCCCTTTGAGTTCATAACCTCAGTGGTGAGGGCAGAGCCCTCACTGGACATTGGATCTGCAGAGCCCTCAAGACCTACTGGCCTCCCAAAGGCCTCATCTCTGTAATATTAATGTTACATGCAGCTGAGTTAGTTAGAAATACTATAGGCAGTGAGACAGGGCTAGGTCCTCTGAAGGAGCCAATGCAGAAGCCCAGATACCTTGCAACTAGAGGGGAGACAGACACCTCCTGCTGTGGGCCAGGCCTCAAGACAAAAGATTCAACAAATGCATCCATATCCTAAGGACTGATATTTTAAATAGTTCCCTATCACCCTGAGGAAGCCAGGAGTCACCATCCCAACCCCCTTAAGGGAAGCATCACTGCTAAGAATGCCCGCCTTCTAGTCTATTTGACTCACTTCCCCATTTGTTCGCAATTTAATCAATTTTACCTGAACTATTAATCTTATTGGTTGACCATAGTTCTGTCCCACCTTATGCCCATCTGCCTGTGAGTTCCCAGTTTTCCCAACCTTGAACCATCTCATCCACTGATTTTACTCTATAAAAGTCCCTAGAAAAAACAGAGTCTTCAGCAATCTGCTCGGGACCCCTTCTGTCTCTCTCTCTCAGACAGAAGCTTTTTTTCTCTCAATAAATATATTCTGTTCTTAATCTCTATTGTTCCTAAAATTTACTCTTCAATTTTAAAGACTATGAACTCGTACCGGACATATTAGGTTGGGAGTTTCATTCCCCTATATCATTTGGAGTCTCCCAGCAAGATCATTGGACAAAGGTATGAGTTTGGTTTTGTTTCATGAACTCTGAACTGGGACTTATTTAGGTAACAAATTTTTATTCTTCAAATTTTATTTTGTGTTTCATTGTTTATAATTGCTTTGCTTTATCTAGCAAAGCAATTTATATTTCTTTAATGGTATACTTTTTATTGTTCTTGTACATGTTGAATTTAAATTAGTTGCTAAAGTTACTGGTACTCTGCTTGACTGTATTTAGACAATGGCACTAGGGATAAAAATAATAGAACATCCCTAACAGACTTTAATGTAAACTTCTGTAAAATGGTTCTCTTAAATAAAATCCGGCTCAGACTTAGAAAATATACATGCCTATAATAAAACACAGGACTCCTTCTACCATTTAAAAAGCACTAGGCTGGTGGCCATTCTTCAAGACTTGGAGGACAGGTTTCACTGATACAGACTGGCTCCGATCCTCCCCTATACTCTAGAGGAAATGTCAAACCTGTTCTGCTTCACTTTCCTTCCTTCGACTTTACCTCTACTCTTTTTCCACTTTGTGCTTTCCTTATATAGGCATGTAAAATTAGGAAAAACTCTAGATTATTGCAACCTTTTCCTTCTAAGTTAAGCCCATAGAAAATGAATGTTTGCTAATGCCAAAGAAAGGGAAGTCATCTTAGATGAGGGACCCATACCGCGTCTCTGGGTCATATGAGACATTGGAATTGTGCCCGTCTAGGAGAACACACATAAGAGCCATGACCCGGCTCAATGTTGTGGGCAAATCTCCTTTGGAGATTAGACCTGAGACACAGTGGGGAGAACCAGCTTTCATGTGACAATGGAAGAAGCTATCTCCAAAAGCCGCACACATATGGGACCTAAACACATTTAGAATAAGGAGGTTTCCCAACTTTTCAAGTTGTTGACTTTAAAACCTTTATTGTAAATTTATAGAACACTAGGTAATGATCTTGTTCAGGCTTTTAACTATCCCTTATTAGAACTCTGACAGTCAGTGGTTACAACAGCTGTCACTCCTAAAAGCAGAGGACAGATTTCCTCAGCATCTGTTTGGTGAATCCCCATTGAAGCCAGTGGCCAATGGAGTCAATGAAGTGCTAACCAGACAAGACAGCAGGATTCCTTTCTGGAGAGTGATCTCTGGTTGTGCAGGTCCAAGCAAACTGAGAACAACTGAGGGGTCATGGCCAAGACACCCAAGGTTTCCTGGGTGGGCACTGGCTCCTCATCCACAGAAAACCTCCACTTAACCAACTTCTTAGATCTTTCTGCCAGTAAACTAAAGATGTTCCCTAAACTTTTCAGGCAGTTAAGACTACCTGTCTCAAAATTAGGCTAAGGTACTTGCAACAGCTTTTTACATTTCAAAAGAAACTTTCTAGCAGGGAAGGATTTGCATTTGTGCCTTACATATGTTAATTAAGAGTAAATAGTCTTTTTCTTTCCTGTACCTTTACTAGCTGGTAAAATGTGATTGCTAGATGATAATTTATAAGTTTAACCTGTGAGCTTCAAAGATCTAGAAATTTAAATAAAGCATAGCCATGTCCCTCCACTAGAAAAGATTACCTAGGTAATTAGAGAACAAATGCCTTGTAGAATTTGCCCAAGGACCCAAGGCAGAGTTCCTCGAGTTTATATATTGTCTCTATCTCGGAGGGACTCTCCTTCCCAGAGCAGAAATGCTTTAGCATTTACAATAAACAAAAAAAGCATAGTTTATTACCAAGTTATGCTTCCTTCTTTAAGCATTCCTTACGGAAACAAAGTTCATGAGCTATCTGGGAAGATAGGATTGCACGCCAGGCCGAGGGTAGATAGACTGACCAAATCCATCATCCACTCTCTCCAGAAGGCATCCACCTGCCCTGGAGCAGTTTCAGAATAAAAAGGCATGCCTTTTTTTATTTCCTTTTTTGCATAGCTATGTAGTTCAATATCATTCATAGCTCAGCGAAAGTTCCTGAGTTTGATTCCTGATCCTGGAAAAAAAAAAAAAAAGATACACTTATGCCTTCCTTTTGCATTACAGACATGGGCAACTCAATGCCAAAGCCCCTTATTCCTTTGGAATGGGTTCTTAAGCACTGGAAGATGTTACGCTGAAAAAGAGCCAATTGGTATCTCTCTGCAGGAGTGCATGGCCTACCTACCCCCTGGGGCCAAAATGGAATACAGAGAGAAGTATTAATTATGATGTTCTTTTATAACTAAAATCATACAGTAAGAAAGAGGAAAATGGTTAGAACTGCATTATGTTAAAATTTCTTTACATTAAACGATAATTCTTATCTATGCTCCAGGTATAATTATAATCCTTATGAGACCACTCCCATTCATAGGTGTCTTTCTCTCAGTGACTTAAAGCAAATTAAGCTAGAACTAGGAAAATTTTCAGATGACCCTGATAAGTACATTAATGTCTTTTAGATGATTTACTCAGACCTATGAGCTAGACTGGAAAGATGTAATGTTACTCTTAAATCAAACATTGACGTATAGTAAGAGAGGCAGCCTTTCAAGCTGCCATTGCCTTTGGAGATGAATATCATATTGTTACTTTTAGAAGGCCAGAAGAAAGACAGCCAGGGGAATCACAGGTTCCCACTGGGCCACAAGCAATTCCTACCCAAGATCCCAAGTGGCCTGACAACAGTACAGGAGATTGGAACAGGAGACATTTTCAAGTGTATATTCTTAAAGGTCTAAGAAGGACAAAAACCAAGACTTTTAGTTATTTTAAATTGCGAGCTATTTCTCAGGAAGGTGAAAACTCCTCTGACTTCTTAGGTCATTTATCAGAGACAGTAATAAAACATATGTCCATAGATCCTAATTCAATAGAGGGACAAATTTTGCTTAAAGACATGTTTATTACTCAGCCAACTCCAGACATTAGAAAAAAGCTACAAAAGATAGCCTTTGCTCCAGATGGTTCGCTTGATTCTTTAGTAAAAACTGCTTCCTTAGTACTCTATAATCAGAACTGGGAGAAAACCAAAGAGAGAAAACAAAGAGACCAAAAAAATGGCTGCCTTTATTGTGGCCTTAAAAACACAGACCTGTGTGTTAAGTCTGATTCTGGGCTCCAAGAAGAGCCTGATGACACCTACTTGCTATCGCTGCCACAAGCCAGGCCACTTTAAAAGGAACAGACTTCAAAGCCCCTGAAGCCATGCCCTAACTGCAAAGGGGACCACTGGAGGTTGGACTGCTCTCTGAGGCCAAGGCCCCAGGGTTCAGACCCATCCTATCAGCTGGTCCAGCAGAACTGAAGGGCCTCAGGGCACTCATCTCCTTCCTCTGGCCAGACTGTCACCTCTGCCTGTCATCTCCACAAAGGAGCCCTGAGTAATCATGACAAGAGGTAAAAACCAGCCAATTGCTGGACATGGGCACATGTCTCTTTGTCCTTCTCAACTCTGGTCTTCCTTCCAGGCACTGTACCTCAATATAGTCACCAAAATATAGGTTGCTTAAACTATAACTGGGATAACTTTCTATTCACTCATTCCTTTTAGTTATGCCTAAAAGCCCAAGATTTTATCCTGTACACACACACACACACACACACACACACACACACACACACATATATATATATATATATATATATATATATATATATATCCAAGTTGCCAACTAATCAAAATGATGCTGAGACTGGTTTTTAAAATATAATACATATTGTTGTTCATATATAAAAACTTAAGAAAGAAAGTTCCATTTGTCAAAATAAAATCTGGTTTTTATAAGTTAATCAAATTTAGAGATAATTATAACTAAAGCTAAAAAAATTTTTATGACAATGTCAGACGCCATCAATAAAAGGACCCAAGAGTCAATAGGCTACAATTATCATAATTTAGAAACAGTTTCTAAACTTAAGTGTCAGTGCTATACTACTCATGCTTTGATTATATATGCCTTTGTATACAAACATTGATTATATATGCCTTGATTAAAAATTGTTGTTACCTAACGGTGCCAAACCCCAAGGCATCATACAAATGAAAACCAATTATATACTAGATTCCTTTTAGATTCTTTTTACTGGGATCCACTAGATCTTGTCCAAAGAAAGTTATATGATATATATCGAGGCCATAACTATACTCAGTGAGCCTTAAATGACACTGCAACTGGTCTCTCTGCTAAATAAAATAAAATTAATGAGACAGGTCATCCACAAAAATTGCATGGCATTAGACATTCTAACAGCAGCACAGGGGAATACTTATACAAATGTAAAAACTGAATGCTGTGTATTCATTCCTGATTCTTCTGCTAATATCTCAGTAGCTTTTCAAGATACTAGATAACAAATCAATAACATGTCAGATTCTAAAATTCCCTGGATTTTATCCTTATAGGAATTAAGTCCAGTTCCTCTTGGTGGAAATCTTTGCTAATTAGACTCATGATTATCTTGCTGATTTGATTCTTTGGCCCATACATACTTAACTGTTTCTTTGGCTTTGTCTCCTCCAGACTTACAGCTGTGTGCATACCCAAGATGAAAATGCCTGGTGTCTATCGAAGACCTCTAGACAGGATCTCTGCAGAAGTATCTCTGACTACCTTTAAACCATTATGACCCTCTTCAACCTGAAAAAGCCAGGTTGGCCATCGCCCATTACCCCCTCACAGCAGTTCGGTTACTTCTTCAAAGGGGGAATTACTACAGGCAGCTGAGTTAGTTAGAAATACTATAGGCAGTGAGACAGGGCTAGGTCCTCTGAAGGAGCCAATGCAGAAGCCCAGATACCTTGCAACTGTGAGGGAGACAGATACCTCTTGCTGTGGGCCAGGCCTCAAGACAAAAGATCCAACAAATGCATCCATATCCTAAGGACTGATATTTTAAATAGTTCCCTATCACCCTGAGGAAACCAGGAGTCACCATCCCAACCCCCTTAAGGGAAGCATCACTGCTAAGAATGCCTGCCTTCTAGTCTATTTCACTCACTTCCCCATTTGTTCGCAATTTAATCAATTTTACCTGAACTATTACTCTTATTGGCTAACCATAGTTCTGTCCCACCTTATGCCCATCTGCCTGTGACTTCCCAGTTTTCCTCACCTTGAACCCATCTCGCCCCATGATTTTACTCTATAAAAGTCCTTAGAAAGTAGAGTCTTCAGCAATCTATTTGAGACCCCTCTGTCTCTTTCTCAGACAGAAGCTTTCTTTCTCTCAATAAAAATATTCTGTTCTTAACCTCTGTTGTTCCTAAAATTCACTGTTTGATTTTAGAGAACACAAACTCATACCAGACATATTAGGTTGGGAGTTTCATTCCCCTATATATCTAAGTTTCAATGTAGGAAATCTGAGGTGGGAAAGGAGACACACACATTCAGAGCATAGCAAGCAGGCCAGACCTGGGGGAGCATTCTTGGAATTCCAGCACGCTTGAAGTAGGGGGATCAAAAATTCAATCCCAGCCTAGGCAATTGAACAACTCATTGAGCCCTGTCTCAAAGTAAAAAATAACAAATTCTTTAAAATCCCTTCCCAAGGAGACAACAAAAACTAGCATCCCCCTCCCCTCCTCCCTCCCCTCCCTCTTTCTCTTTCTTTCTCTCTTTCTCCTGAAACTATAAAATTCTTCTTCTCCTGCACTTTAGACAACAGAATTTCAGGTTCTCTGGCCTTTCTACTTCAGCACTTATGCCTGCTCCTGCCTCCTGCCCAGTCTCTCATGCTTTGAGCTATAAACAGAAAGCCACTGTCATCGCTTCTGGTTCTATTGCCTTTGAACTTGGACTGAGCCACACTACCAGCTTTCCTTCTTCTCCAGTTTCAGGTGGTCTCTCACTGGAATTCCTCCACAACTGAGCAAATGCCCTTAATAAACCCCTTTTCCTATACCTATATCTGCATCTATCTCTACATCTACATCTGTATCCTATCTATCTAGAGAACCTTGGTTTCAAGGCAAGTTGGAAAATGTAGTCCTTATTTATCCCAAGTAGTCATGTGCTCAGCTTTAAAAAAAAAAAAAAAGAATGGGTGTTGTAGGAAAACCATAGTCCTTAGGTCAAGGGTGTGTGTCCCCTTATCTCCAAGAATACTAGGGCCACAGAGATAATGTAGTTTTCTAGTTAAAATGTGGACTGTAGAATTTAATTATCCAAAATGTCTCCTGATTTGGAGCTATGTTTTCAATCAGCATGCCCTGGAGACACACCAGTTACTTCATGAAGCACTAAGGACAGTGACTGAAGTCATGGTCTACTTGCCATGCAGCAAGAGAATCTCAGTGCTGCAAAGATTATTTAATTTAATCCTCTGCCTCCATTTATAGTCTTGGTACCCTAATTAAAAATAAAAAAGTGAATTTGGCAGAACAGTGTTATACAGCAAACCATGTTCAATAAAATTTTTACAAAATTAGAAATTCTTGTCACAGAATTGTGTTTTCTTTAAAAGATACTTTTATTCCATTAACTCTCACCTTTCTAGGCCTTCCTTAAAGCAGACTACTTATCAATTTGGTGAGTAGGTTCTGCCTCTAATAATTTCAACTTCTTGTGTGAATTCTTCCTTCATTTGTAAAGATTAGAGTTGGTGTCATATAGATAATAGTGCCAAAAGTTGCCAAGTAAAAAGTCCTACTTTTAATTTTTTAATTATTAAGCATTAATATATTAAAAGTCAAAGTTTCTAACAAATTGGCCATGTTTTTAGTAACAAAAAAAATTTTACTCACCTTTTTCAATTTTTATTCTATAAGTTAAATGTCCTCTCCCAAATTTGTATATCAATGTAACAAATTTAGTTTTCTAAAATGTTACTGAAAACTGGACAAAAAAACACTAAATACTTCAGCTTTCTATAGACCTTCTGCAGTGAATTACAGTGTGAGAAGTATTACTTTGAGGTATAGGGTTTTATTTTAGTAGGGCTTTCCTGATGATACATTTTTCAAGACAGACCTGAGAAAACCTAGATAAAATTGCTGGTCCATTATTTTTATTTTATTAGAAATTATTCTGGATAATTTCCATAGTACCAAAATGATTCCAGAAGAAAAAAAAATAGCTATACATGTCCATTAATTGCAAATGTAATAAGTACCAGCAAGGACATTTCCCTTGAATCTTCTTTTTTAGGAAATGTTATGGTTTGTGTTCAGATGGCCCCCACAAGCCTCATGCAATCATGGAGGTAGCTGAATATAACCTTTGTGATTGGTTCATTGGGAGTGGCAATGTGAGTGCTGCACCCACCCAGGGGCTGGTAGCCAACACACAATGTAAGGGCTGGAAGGAGGCGTGCTTTGCCCCTTTTGCACTTTAGCTCTTGTTGCTTATGCCCCTTTTGCACTTTAGCTCTTGTTGCTTACAGCGGCCATGAATGGCTGCCCCTCAGCCACACCACCCTGCCTTGGAGCCAGCTAAGTATGGACTGAACCCTCCAAAAAACTGTAAGCTAAATAAATCTTTCCTTGCTTCACTTTGGGCATCAAGTATTGTCTCTCAAGAATGAGGGAAAAGTAACCAAGACAGGAAAAAATATCTTTCAAATGTTCCTCCACCTACTAATAAATGTAAAGGCTTTGCAATGTTGTTATGGATTGAGAACTGGTGGTCAACTTAACGCCAGCTGGATTACATCAGTGTGGCGCTGAGTGGAGATGTTTCACCTGAGGAAGGTTGCAAGCATAAATGGAGATGTGGAGAAGGAGAAGAGAGAACGTTGGGGCGTTGAGGCATTAGTGTGTTGAGGGGTTGTGAGGTCTCCTACAAGTTGCTGTTTGAGCCATTAGGTCATCCTGGAAAAGCTCTGGCCCTCACATCAAGCATTGATTCCTGGCTCCAGAGGGAAAGATGTGTGCTGCTTGGTTGAACTCGTCACACTGGCTTCCTGGCATGTGGGTGGCTGTGCTTGTCATCGGAGGAGCTTGGGGCCTCTGTGTCGCTGAGGATGGCTGTGGTGCTTTTCAGGACAGCCCTGGTGTTTGTTGTGAGTGTGACTTAAGGACTCCAGTATAGAACCCTCAACCTATCAGCACAGCTCCTTCACCCTGCTGGCATAGACTTCCTAGTTTCCACCGCTGACCTTTGGGCCTTCCTGGCACAGATCCATAAAAGAGACTGGCATGAGTACTTCTCATGGACTCTAGACCTCCAGTTGGACTCGTGGCAGGCATTGTCAAGAGCTCTGGATCTTCATCTGGACTCATGTGGGACAATGCTGTGGGATTTAGGCCCTTGACTAAATATCCTATGTCTTTGGTGTTGTGAATAGATTTCCTGCATTTTCTTAAGTTAACTCTGGGTAACCATCATAAAAATAATATTATAAACTCCATGTCCTGATTCTAATTGTTCTCTGCATAACCCCTGACTACAACAAATGTTTTTAACATCTTTGTCTCATGGTTGTCAATAGACTGAAATCAATGACTCTCAGATTGCAATCCATATCCTTCACAAAGACCTCATTGTAAAGAAAATAGCTCTAAGATCATCCATGAAAAATCCCTCTCATCACCATCTTTTCTTTCCCACATAGTTTTTCCAAGACTAAGAGTAAGATTTGTGGGCAAATTTGCCAGGCTATTAATAATTTTAACTGACATATAATAATTAACTGACATAATAATTATACAAATCCTTGAGGTACAGTGTACTAACTCAATACATGGATACATTGTAGAATGATCAAAATTTCCTTCTTCAGCATTTAGTATTTCTTTTGTTGGGAAAAAAATTCCTCCTTTCTAGTTTTCTGAGGTATACAATAAATTATTGTGCACTCTAGTCTCCTTTACTTTGACAGAAAGTGTTTATTCTTCCTTTGAAACTGTATGTTACTGTACCTTTTATTCAATTTTCCTTCTCTCACCTTCCTCTCTGCCCTTCCCAGCCGCTAGCAAACACTACTCTACTCTGAACTTCTATGAATGAGCTACTTTAGCTTTCATGTATGAATGGCAATGTGTTGTGGTTTGTTTAAATGCCCCCCTCAAATCTTCATGCAGTCATGGTGGTGGCTGCATGAATCTAGTGTTTGTGATTGGTTCATTGTCTAGTGCAAGGATTGGGGGAGTGAGTGCTGCATCCACCCAGGGATGGGTAGCTGGCATACAACATAAGGGCAGGAAGGAGGCGTGCTTTTTTCCCTTTTGCCCTTTCACTCTTGTCACTTGCAGCTGCCATGAACAGCTGCCCCTCGGTCATGCTGTCCTTCCTTGGAGCCAGCTGACTATGGACTGAAACCCCCAAAAACTGTAAGCTAAATAAACCTTTTCTTCCCTAATTTTGGGTGTCAGGTATTTTGTCTCAACAACCAGAGGAAAGTAACCAAGACACAGTGTGTGGTATTTGTGTTTCTGAGCTTGGCTCATTTCATTTAACATAATGTCCAGTTCCATCCATGTTCCCACAAAAGACATTTCATTCTTTTTATGGATAAATTATATTCCATTATGTAGCCATACTACATTTCTTTATTCATCCCTTTATCAATGTACACCTCCACTGATTCCACATCTTATCTATTGTGAACAGAAGGGAGCTTAATAATTTAATATCACTGTAATCTTTAAATGTTAATTAGCACTCAAGAAGCTGAGGCAGGAGGGTTGCCATGAGTTCAAGGCCAGCCTAGACTACACAGCAAGACCATCTCAAAAATAAATAAATATACATTAATTAAACATATAATGTTAGTGGGGTGGAACTTATTACTATACACTGTGTACTCTTCCAAGAGAAAACCAAGTATAATATAGTATTTTAATGTATTTTAAAATAGCTTATAGTTTTTTGTCCTTTATGAATTATAAAATGAATAGCTAATACCAGTCAAATATCATATAGCTGACATTTTAATCTGCAAGGATCAGTACAACAACATATTAGAGAGTGGGTAGAGGGTTGACTTTCTGTTTTTGTCTCTCTGTCTCTGTTTCTGTCATGTGTGTGAGTGTGTGTGGGTGTGTGTGGGTGTGTGTATGTGTGTGCTCCTATCTCTTAATCTCTTCTCTTAAAGAAAAGATGGATGAGAGTCCACTATATGAGTTCTCTTTAACATAATTCACATCTTTAAGGTCCTATCTGCAGTACAGTCACATTCAGAGATGGTGATGCTTAGGGCTTCAACAGCTTGAGAGGGGAAATGGTTCCGCCTATAGCAAGTGGTCATCATCAAGTGCCAAAGTCAGATAGGGAAGGACTTTATTTCAATTTCTGCCAGCTTTTAGTCATTTTTTAAACTTCATACCTTGAGGTAGTTTACTTCACACACAGCACTGGATCTGGCAGTTTTGATTACAAAAACGATCATGGAGAACTATCCACCATGGCATTTCACACTTCACTATGGATCCTAGGTCACTTTCTGTACAAGAAAACTTGTGGAAACAGAAAAAACAAAAACAAATTCTTTTTACCAATTTACTTCTACTTGTGAAAGCGCAGCTAGGGTCCTGAAAGGCAAAACAAAATTTAAAAACAAGCAAACCAAAAGCTTCCACTTGGCTAGGGATTTAGCTCAGCAGCATAAGCACCTGCCCACCAAATGTGAGGTCCTGAGTTCGACTCCTGGTTAAAAAAAACACAAAAATTCCCACTTTTATTAAGTATTTGATCTCTTTTGTGACTTTTGGAGCCAGGAAAACTTAGGAAATGCATTAAAAGATTTAAAAGTCAGGACATTTTTTAAAAGTACTCATTCTTTGGAAGCAGCACTACATCAAGCAAATTAGAAGTATTTTAGGATACAAGTGACAACAAATTCACCAACAGAGACATAAGCCAGAGGAAAGTTGCTCCCCAGCAAGAAGCTCAGGGGGCAGTGGGACTTGCTACGGAAGGAAAGTGATGTTTGAGCTTGGGGTTCCTACTTTGCCATACTGACATATCTAGGCTGGCTACAGAATGGATGGTGAACCATGAGGTTAATGCCATTGCTTTTTACAGACATAGACCGTAGAATATACATATGCTAGGTGTCTTGATTACTTTCCGCATTTATGAAACAAAATACCTGACACCCAAAGTTAGAAGAAAAAGTTATTTTGGCTCACAGTTTGTAGAGTCCACAATCTGCTGGCTCTGTGGCAGAGTGACATGGTAAAAGGAAATCACGAAGGAGAAATAGCCCAGGCAAACAAGCAGGGGACAGCAAAGCAGCAAGTAGCAGCAGGCAACAAGTGACTCCCAGCAGCCTTCTTTCTGTGCCTTATATTCTGTCCAGGCTACCTAACCTTAGGGCTTCCCATTATCCACTCCCAGTACTGCACCAAACCAATAAGTGCACTAATTCAGTAATCACACACACTTGACACCCACACCACGCAATCCAGATCCAGCCACTTCTGAAAATCACTCCCTATGATTGCATGGGGCGTAGGGAGGACATCTAGGTATAACACTGGGAAAAGTGCATTTCAACCGATTTCCTCAGAAAGTCACCCTCCCTGTAAGCAGCAGTGTAAACAAGCTGCATCTCACCAGGATTTCCATGAGACAGCTAAACTGCTTCCAGAGCATCCTGCAGTAGGCTATTAGAGCTCACCCCACTCGTCCACTGCTACACACAGAGGCACCCCCAAGCATGGTAAATGCCTGTTTCTCACTGATCCTGCCTGAATCGAGTCAGCAAGGGATGCCTAGGCAGCTGCATTCTGGCAGTGGTTAGGACAGGGGACATGGGAAACTCTCCTCAATCTGGCCTTCCTGCTTTGTCTTGTGTACTCCAATCCCAGGGAGATGGACAAACTTGACAAACAGGCAGTCCTAGACCTTCTTGGTGCAGGACAGTTTTTTCTACTGGATGTTTTTTCACCTTTCTCACCCCTTGGAGAACAAATGTGTTAAAGGGAAATAAGGCCCACAGGTTTATTAGCTTGAGGCACTAGTTTTGAGATACTTTGTGTCCTTATAAGGTAGATTTTGTCTTTATCAAGATACCTAGCAATTAGCTAGATGAGCTAGTTCTTTTCTACAAAACTATAGCCCCTGTCTCCAAATAGTCCATCCTTGGAAAAGAGGGCTGTGAAATGAAAGTTAGAGCAATAAGAACAATGAGAGAGGAGGTTCAGGTGACCACAGAAAGCAGATAATAGAGTTACAGGTCAACCATGGGATGACCCTACTGATAAGAGAACCAACCCCAAAGAAGTGAATGGCAGTATTCAAATATGTCCACAAATTCTTTACCATTCTTCCTATCAAGAGATGCAGTCTGTTGTCTGTCTTCTTGAAGCTAAACTCCCTTCCTATCCCTTTGGGAACTTTCTCCACACCAAAATGATCAGGAATAAAAGAAATTAACATGGTCCATAGAAAGGAGCAGAGACTCATTGGTCTGGCTTTCACATCTCAGCCCTAGGTTGAAGTCTTAAAGCCACCTGAGATTAGTACTCAAACTATCTCACAGGGTAACAGGACCAAAAGGCTGAAAACAGGAGGCAAGAGTTTACAAAGAAGGAGCTTTAGCTATATTGGTAGTATATAGTCAAATGTGAGGCAAATATTGTCTTTCTCATAATTCTACACATCAAAACTGAAAAAGCATGAAAATAACTGAGAAAGCTTATGAGACAGTATAAAAAAAACACAAATGTTCAAGTTGCAGAGATACAAGAAGAGAGAAACAAACAAGAAGAAATCTTGGATTGAAATTTAAAGAACAGAAGAAACAAATTACACTGCCAATGGAAACCAATAGAGAGCAGCAATAGTGTTGGTCTAGAAAATAATGTCAGGTACAGGGCACAGACGGGATGACCTAGGGCAGCAGTCTCCAGGACTCTCTGACTTCCCTTCACTCTCTCTCAATTCTCTTTACTTCCTGAGGCACAGAGAAAAGCCTTTCTTAAAGTCCCCTTATCTGTCGAAAGCCCAGATCTGACAGAGGAATGTAGTAGTCCATATTCTGACAGAATACCAAGGAAGATTCAACTCATCTCATAGAAGGAGAGGCTAAAAATCAAACACAATGCCTACAGCCCAGATCTTATCCTTTGGGCCTATCCATTTCCCTGAAAAGTCAGTTTTTACACTTTTAAAACTGTTTGCACCTTCCACATTCCTCTGCCCTATGATGAGGCTACTTACATGCCAACCATCTGGCTGTTTTTTGCGTTTCATATTTTATATGGCTTCCTTGAAAATATATAAATATATATAAATTCAGGTGTCTTTTCTCCTGTTAATATGTCTATTGTCAGTTTATTTCAGCCCACTCAATTATCAAACCTTCTGGGGAAAGTTTGAACTCTGCAGTAGCTATATCAATATCATAAGAAACAGATTGCAAGTCAGAAACTGTAAAACAAAAGAAAGAAGGCCATGATATATGATAAATTGGATCAAGTCATCCAATTATAATAATTGTAAATTGCTCCATGTACAGGGCCACCTCTCTGTTCACAAAAGTAGCAGTAAAACAGAAGGTAAATACCATAGTAAATAATTTTCTAAATGCTGATGTTCAAAATTTCCACATTTAAATGTATTTTTCACAATTTAAGATGGAGGTAATTAACAGAAAATTTTTAATGTCTTAAAAAATGAAACACAGCATATCAAAAATTGTGGAATGCAGCAAAAGTAGTTCTAAGCAGGGAATTTTCACTATAAAATTCCTGCATGTACCCAAAAGAAAGAGAGAGAGAGAGAGAGAGAGAGAGAGAAGAGGAGAGGAGAGGAGAGGAGAGGAGAGGGGAGGGGAGGGGAGGGGAGGGGAGAAGGGAAGGGAAGGGAAGGGAAGGGAAAGGAAAGGAAAGGAAAGGAAAGGAAAGGAAAGGAAAGGAAAGGAAAGGAAAGGAAAGGAAAAAAAAGAAAAAGAAAAAGAAAGATCTCAAATAACAACCAAAATTAAATCTCAAGAAATTAGAAAAAATAGCCCAAAATTGGTAGAAGGAAACAAATGATAAACAGCAATGCAGAAATAAATGAATAAATTTATTTCTAGTTGCATCCATTTACCTAGAAGAGC
Source organism: Dolichotis patagonum (assembly GCA_004027295.1). Classification (NCBI taxonomy): domain Eukaryota; kingdom Metazoa; phylum Chordata; class Mammalia; order Rodentia; family Caviidae; genus Dolichotis; species Dolichotis patagonum. The sequence continues at coordinate 65,178 of PVJX010002072.1, read as the reverse complement.
CTCAACATTATCCTACTTTATAGCTGGGTAGCTTTCCACTGCATGAAAATACTATATCTTTCTTATCCATTCTGCAGTTGATGGACAAGTTACCCTTGCTTTTTTTCTGGCCTCCTGTCATGTGGAACAATTATTTTCTCTCCTTTGATTTTCAGTCTATGAATTTCCTTTTGACTTAAATGCATTTCTTGTATACAGCATAGTGATGGACTTTGTTTCTTGATCCACTCTCCCCATGTTGCTTTTTATTGGTGAATTCAATCCATCTGCATTAATGGTTACAACTGACATGCATTGGTTCATCTCTGCCATGCTATCTTCCTGCTGTTGACTCCTACTTTTCCCCTTTGTTCAATTGCCTGTTTGTCAGTCCCCCTCTGCTACTATCCCTGGAACCTTGCTCATCTTTATCTCTCTAGAATATCTTTCAGCATTCTTTGTAGGGTTGATTTGGTGGTTATGAATTCCTTCAGTTGTTCTTTATCATGGAAGTATCTTATTTTTCCATCAGTTTTAAAAGATAGTTTTTGCAGAATACATCAGCCTGGGTTGGAAGTTGTTTTCCTTCAGGCTTTAAAACACTTCACTCCAAACTCTTCTTGATTTAATGGTTTATGTTGACAATCTGCTGTGATTCTGATTGGTTTTCCTTTATAGGTAATGTTTGTTTTCTCTAACAGCTTTTAATATTCAGTTCTTATGCTGAATTTCTGGGATCTTGGTTATTATATGTCTGGGTGTAGATTTACTTTGGTTATTGCTAGTTGGAGTTTTGTATACCTCACTTATCTGTATGCCACATCCTTTCCCCATGCTTGGGAAGTTTTCTGCTATTGCTCCTGTAAATAATATCTTTGTCATTTGTGTTGACTCCTGAATTTTCATTAACTTCTATCATTCTTTAATTATTTTTCTTAGCATCATCTCATAGCCATTAAATAGTTATTCCCTGATTCCTTCCTTTTTTTGTTTTGTTTTGGTTTGGTTTGGTTTGGTTTGGTTTGGGTTTTTTTGGAACTGGGGATTAAACTTGTGACCTACCACTTGCCAGGCTTATGCCACTGAGCTAAATCCCCAGCCCTGGTTCCTTGCTATTTTTTAAAATTTTTTTATTTTATTTTAAAAGGGAGTCAAATTAAACACAACAAAACAGAACAGAATGGGACATAAGAAAGCATAAATTTCAAAGCTAGACAACTAGAGATCTTCACTATCTGTCATATTGTCTCTTGTTTTCTTCCAAATGGTTGTCCATATCTTTGCATATGGGGAGTTCATACTAAATAACATAGCCAATCTTTTCACAAGATGTGTAGTTCACTGACTCTCACTTGCTAGGCAGGGGGGAAGGGGAGGGGACACATGGGATGGGGGACAGGACGACATGAGATGTCTGATTCTCAGCCCACACGCAGGCAGGATCACAGTCACCCCCCAGAGATGGGAAGAGTTCCTTGTTCTCCCGACACCCCAAGTCAACCACACGGTGCAGGTCCCAATGCACCAGGGTCTCTCTCCTTCAGGCTGCCGAAAGTCTGCCACACTCTCAGCTGCCCCCAGAGAGGGGAGGAGCTCCTTGTTCTCCCAGCATCCCAAGTCAACTGCACGGTGCAGGTCCCAAGGTGCCAGGGTCTCTCCCCTGCAGGCCCCCTAAAGTCTGCCATACTCATCTGCTATTTCTTTCTGATGAATTGACCATTCCATTTCCAAAGTTCTGAAATGGCCAACAGACCACAGAAAGAATTCTCTTTAGGCTCCTTGTTGAAACCAGCAGCTACAGCGATCTGCTGGCCTTGCTTCAGGGCCACTCCTTGCTATTTTTAAGAGATCCTTCCTTTCATGATCTCTAGCTGCCATCCTGCCTTCAAAGTCTGAAAGTCTATCTTCAGTCTAATGCAAGTGGTTTTGCAGCTTTTGACCAACTTTTTAATTTCCTGGATATCTCTTTAAATCTGTTTCATGCATTATAATTCCTTTCTATCTTGTTCATTCAAGGTTTTCATCATTTTCCTATGCTCCTCTTTTTTATCTATGTCTTCCTTAGATATGGTGAGCATTTTTTTTGTTATGTTTGTGATTTCTTCTTTTACCTCAGACATGATTTCTGATTTGATTGCTTTTACAATCTCATGAAGTTGTTTCTTTACTTTGGTTGCTATCCTATTGGAGATTTCAGGTATGTGACTTCCATTTTCTTCCATGAGTGTATCTCCCAGACTTGTTCTATGTGGACTTGAGGTCTGAGATTGCCTTTTGCTCCTTCCTTTTGGCAGTCTCCCTGGTTCTTCCTAACAAGTCAATTTTGGGGTCCCAGACACTTTCCACATTTGCTGCCCCTCCATGGTATAGGGGAATGGGACAGGCACCTGGGTTTCTCTGAAGCCAGGTTTCCAGGGAGGTAACAGGGGATGGGGCAGGCTTCTCTAGACCTGCCCAGCCACACTGAGGTTTCCTGATGGCCCAGAGTCTGCGGGGGTGGGGCTCCTTCTTCTCTCAACCTATGTGTCTACACTGTGACTCCTCTGATGGTGGCAAGCACATTGGTGTATCTGTTTGATTCTCCTAATAAGTACTGGCTGCCCAAAGGAAGCAAGTGTCTCAGGTGGTGGCCTGTGGGTGCTCTGGGTATATCTGGCTGTGCCCCCCTGCCCATGCAGGCTTCCCATGCTGGTTGCATACAGGAAGAAAGCCTTCTGATAGAGGTGGCAGGCAAGCAGGGACAGATCTAGCTATGCATCTCTGCCCATGCTGGCTGCCTGCAGGAAGCAAGCCTTCCAATGGTGGCAGTAGGTACACAGGGGCAGAGGACACACAGGGGCAGTGGGTACACAGGGGCTGCATCTCCCTTCCTGTGCTTGCTGCCATGAGTAAATTTATTAAATGAGACTAAAAAAATAAAATGAAACTAGAAAAACATGAGAAAGTATTTTTAAAAATTCAGAGTTGGTATTTAAAAAATAAAAGAACTAAGATTATCTATATAGCTAAGAAAAAAGAGAAATAAATAAAATTGGAAATCAAACAGGGAACATTATGACTGATACCATGGAAACAGAAAAGAATATGAGAGACTACTATGAACAATTTTACGACAATAAATTGGAGAAATGTATGAATTCCTAGATACACAAAACCTATCAACACTGAGTTGTGAAGAAATAAGAAACAGATCAAAAATGAGTAAGGAAATTGGATCAGTAATCAAAACTTTCTCATCAGAATGGATTGGCTTTACTAATGAATTTTACCAAACATTTAAAGAATTAATGCTAATCTTTCTCAAACCTTCAAAAGCCTGAATAAAATACAAGAATCCCAAACTCATTTAATGAAGCCAGCACTGCCCTAGTGTTACAGCTTAGATCTAAATGTCTTCCCAAAGCCTCATGTGCTCACAGTGGGGATTTTCAAAACTGCCTGGATCTAGGATATACAATACTGGATTAAGGGTGTGTGGTACTAAATTAGTTCACTGATTAGAATTAGCATAGTTATGGGTTTGGCTGTAGAATTCACAGAAGACAGAAGCCCCACCTCATATGTGAGTGGCACTACCCAAAAGACATGTAGTCTGAATGAGAAAAAGAGAAAGGCAAACTCACTGATCCCTTGCTGTCCCCTACCAACCCTGCCATGGACTGTTTCTCCTCTACTATGCCCCTGCACCATGCTGCCCTGCCTTAGAACCAGCCAGGTATGAACTACAATCTGTACAAACTCTGAGCTAAAATAAAACTTTCTTCCTTTAACTTGTGAGTGTTATGTATTTGTCCTAGCAATGAGAAAGTAAATAAGGCACCTAGTACTAAAGTCAGTTTACTGCTAAAAAGACACTGCTAAAAAGAAAAAAAAAAAAAAAAAGAAAACTACCGGTCAACATGCCTGATGAGAATGCATAAGAAAATCCTCCATGAAATACTACCAAACTGAATGCAACAGCACATTAGAAAGATCATTTAATGAAATCAAGTGGGGTTTATCGCTAGGATGCAACAACACACAAAAATCAGTAAATTCAACATCACCTGAACAGAAGGAAGGACAAAAAACATGATCATTTAAATAGGTGAAACAAAATTCAACATTTTGTTTGATAAAAACCTCTCAACAATTTACATGTGGGAGGATTGTATTTGGACACAATTAATCCACAATTAATTTCACAATTAATTTCATGCTCAATGTAAGAAATAGATAAAAGACTTTTCAGGAACAAGAAAAGGGTGCCCACTTTTGCCACTTTATTCAGCAAAATACTGGTAATGATACCCAGAAGAATTAGTCAACAAAAATATGCAAAAGCATCCAAAACAAAAGTGAAATTAAATTTTTGTGTTTGCATTTTTTATGCTCTTATTTAAAAAAAAAAACTAAAAATCCTACCAAAAAGATTAGAAAAAATAAAGTCAGTAAAATTGGAAGATACAAAAATAGCATATAAAATGATAGCATTTCTATGCATTAACAACAAACTATCTGGAAAATAAAATTAAAAACCTACTAATTATAAATAAAAAATAAAATGCTCAATGATAAATTTAACTGAAGAAATGAAAGAGTTATACACAGAAAATTATAAAACATTGATAAGAGAAGAAGACACAAATAAAAATGGAAAGATATCTATGTTCACAGACTAGAAGAATTAATACTGATAAAATGTCCAAGCTCCCCAAAACAAGCCTCAGATTCAAGGCAATCTACCAAAATTCCAATGACGTTTTTCACAAAAATTTTAAAATGAAACCCCAAAAGACTCTGAATAGCCAAAGTAATTTTGCTAAACCACAGGCAACACATTACCTGATTTAAAAATATACCACAAAACTATGTGATATTAGCATCAAACCAGACATGCCAACTGATGGAGCAGAATAGGGAAACAAGAAATAAATGCATACACAGTAATTATCTTCAGTCCAGATAATAAAAGCACATAGTGGAAAGGACAATCTCCTTCATAAATTATCAGGGAGTTGGTCTAGCCTCCAGTCTCCTAAAATGAGTTACAGAAAAGACATAAGTAAAACAGACAAGCCCAGGAAGGTCAAAACTCTCTTGGAGTTAAGACAAGGACTTTTCTGGATCACCCATATTTGTTGAGTTTTCAAACAAAGGAAAGGAATAGCAAGAAACTGAGCATGACCTTGGCAAATTTAGATCAAAGACTTCAAGCAGTAAATTTTGCCAATTAAGAGAACTGTCCTATTTCTAAAGTTGACAGTTACTGCAGTAGTCAAATGCTGCAGCTGCAGTCCTATCTTAAGAAATGGAGTGAGAGCCAGGTGTACTCAGCTGCAGCTTTATCTTGCCCTCTGAGGTATCACAGCATCACTGACCAATATAGGCCTCTTCTGTGACCATTGGTAGAGAGAGTTGTACTTGCTACATGTAGGCTGCCACTCTTTGAGCAAGTTGCCTAGGCCTGGGGCAGACTCATAGATAGATATAGAAAGCCCATCGATTAATTTTAGATACTGCTTGGAGCAGCTTCATCGTGGTCTCCATCAATAAATAGTATTGGGGAAAATGGATATCTACATGCAGACCAGTGAAATTAGACTTTTTTCTCATACCATGTACAAAAACCAATTCAAAATTTGCTCTTAAATCTAAGACTTGCAGCAGTAAAACTACCAGAAAAAAAACACTGGAGGAAGGTTTCACAACATTGGTCTGAGAAACTTTTTTAATGTGATCCCAAAAGCACAAGCAAAAAATAGACAACTGGGCTGAAGAATTAGCTCAGCGGCATAAGCGCTTGCCTGACAAGTGCAAGGTTGTGAATTTATCCCCAGTGCCACTAAATAAATAAATATAGACAAATGGGATTAGATTAAACTAAAACTCTTCTTCAGGGCAAAGGAAACAATCTACAAGGCAAAGCAACAATTTATGGAGTCAAGATCGTATTTGCAAATAATATATCTAATAAGAGATTGATATCCAAAATACATAAGAAACTCAATATTAAGAAAACAAAGAACCCAATTAAAATTGAACAAAGGAATACAATAGACATTTCTCAAAAAGAAGACATACACATGGCTGGCAACTCAATAAAAAATACTCAACACTATGAATCATCAGAGAAATGCAAATTAAAATCATAGTACAATAGCAACACAATTTGTAATAGCCAGATCTTGGAAACAACCTCAATGCCAATCAATGAGAAATGGTTAGAAAAGGTGTGGTATTTTTTTTTAATTTTATTTAAAGAGAAGAAAGAAAAAAAAAACAAAACAGAATAAAGGAAGATGTGATATTTTTATACAATGGAGTACTACTCAGCTATAAATAATGATCACATTGAGATATTTATAAGTAAGTGGATGGAACTCAAGACCATACTCATAAGTGAAATAAACTTAAATGTGTAAATACCATATAGTCTCCCTAATGTAAGAAATGGTAAGAGTACATAAGATACAAAAAACTCAACAAATACAGTGAAAGAATAAGAATCTGCTTAAAGGGAAAAAAGGAAAAGAAGAAGGAAGGGAAAAGAAAAAACATCTAAAATTATATAAACACACTTAGGATAGCTAAGATGATTGTGCTACAAATTCTATAATTTCTTGGAACAAAATAGTTAACAATCATAGGATTGGAACAATTGTGCATATTAATGTATGGTGATCTGGGGAACTCTTGAAGATCATTATGTAAAATAACAACCCTAGTTATGCTCATACCACCTTGTTTTGAAGACCTATATTGTCAGTGTTTTGGGCTCTTTGCTATTGTTATTTATTTGTCTTTTTTGTTTCATGTTTTTCTAGGAATGTGTTTTGTTTTGTTTTGTTTTGTTTTGTTTCACTTTTTCCTCTAATGCAGAAAGGATAGGTGTACATGTAGAGGCTTATACATGCCTACAACTTCTCCTAAACAGTTTACGAGAATCAATTTTAATATGCATGATGAAATGAACAGCTACTGTGAAAAAAGAGACACCTAGTACCTAATGCTGATTCCATAGCATCATGCTTTGAAATCTAGCAATACTATTATTCTTTTTTCAGAGTGATTTTAATCTGTTTTGTATTGTTTAATTTCAACATACATGAAGGTACAGATAGCTATTTTGGAGAGAACAAGAGACATTACGACAGCTATGTTGATTTCCCTATCATCTGGTTTTGAAGGCCTATAATGTCTTCATAATTCTGGTCTGATCAGTTTAATACTATTTTGTTTTGTATGAATTCATTGTGTGTGAAGATATGGACAACTATTTAAAAGAAAACAAGAGACAACATGATAGCCAGTGATGGTCTCCTGTTGTCTTGCTTTGAAATCTGTCTCCTACATTGTTTTCTTCTGATTTGCTTTGTTCTGTTTCATTATGTTTAATTTTACCCTCTTTAAAATAATAATAAAAATAATAATAATAATAATAAGATCACAGTACAGCTCCTACCTGTTAGAATGGCTGTTATAAAAAGATGAAAGAAAAGTAAGGGTGAGGATGTAGAAAAGGGAACCAGAGCACATGTTGGTGGGAATATAAATTAGTACAGCTATGATGGATAGCTCATCAGTAAGTTAAACATAGAACTTCCATACTGGTTGTATATCCAAAACAAGTGAGATCAGTAGGCTTAAGGGGCAACAGGCAACCATATTTATTGAAATCTCATTCGCATGAACCAAGAGCTAGTGACACCTAGTTGTCCATGAGTTGATGTGTGGATAAAGAAAATAGTGTAGTTACACAACCCAATACTATTCAGCTCTTAAAAAAGAAGCAAAACCCTATCATTTTCTCTTTTAATTTTTTTTAACCCTCTCATTTTCAACAACATAGGTGAACCTGAAAGACCTTGTATCATGAAAAAGAAGCCAAGCATGGAAAGACAAATACCACAAGATCTCACTTGCATACAGAATGTAAAAAAAGCTGACCTCATAGGAACAGTAACATTGTGGGTACCAGAGGCTAGGGGCTGGGGAACTGAGGAGATGCTGGCCAAAGGATGCAAGTTCAAGAGATCTAGTAGACATTAGAGTGACCACAGTCAATAATGGTATACAGATATTCTTTATTTAGTGACCTGTCTAATGACTTTCAGACTTAAAACCTGAACACACTGTTCAGATTTAGGACACCCTACCTGGGGCACCCTTCCACTGATGCTGAGAGGTCGAACACTACACTCCACCCCGGCTCGGCCACTGAGCCATGCCTGCACCCCTGCGCACCCCCAAGGCATATATCCCCTGAGCACAACTGTGCACTCCATCCTGGTTTGGGCCACTGAGCTGCACCTACCCCTCCCACTGCCACTGGCCTGGAGGGCAACCACTGTACTACATCCCAGCTCGGGCCACTGAGCCATGCCCGTGTGCTAGCATGTCCCTCATGTGCACAGGCCCAGAGGACAATTGCCGCATCCCACCCCGGATCTGACCACTGCTGCACCCGTGAGCCAGCACACTCCTCCTGTATGCTGACCCAGAGGACCACTGCAACCATCCTGGCTCAGCTCCCTTCCCTCAGCTACCTTCCCCATCTCTTAAACCAAGCACTGCTGTGAACATTTGGCTCCCACTCTCCCTCCCATAACCTTGAACTTCAGTGGACTGGCAGTGCTGGTTTGACGGGAGACTTGGTGACCCCTTGCCCACACAGAGGACCCCTGTAGGTTCCAGTCACTATGTACCCCACAATCAGGCAGACATCAACAACATAGTAGGACCCTAGGAGACACATTGCCAACAGTTGTGACTGTGGGGATTGGATAACCAGATATTGGCCCAGAAGGTGAAAATGACAAAATGAGAAACCAAAATGCAATCTCCAACAGCTAGTCCATCAGGTGCAAAAACAGGTGACAGCAAAATACAGGACTTTAAAAGTCATACACCAGAAATCTCTGAAAAGACAGCAAATGAAGTAAAGAAACAAATCCCTGAGGCTATAGAGGAAATCAAAATAGAAGTAATGTCTTATGTAAAGACAGAAATAACAACCTTAGTAAATGATTTGCTCAACATACCTAGGGAAGAAATAGATAAAAAAAAAATACAGGAGCATGGGAAATTGATTGAAACTTTGGATGAACAATGCAGAAAACAAGCAGAATCCATGAAACAAATTCAAAGAGATATCCAAGAAACAAAAAATTCTATTGGAAGCTGGCAAAACCATTTAAATGAAGCTGAGGATACAATTACAGACCTGGAGGACAGGATCGCAGATAGTGACCATGAAAGGGTAGAACTTATAAAAACAACAAAACAGCATGAAATTACAATCCAGCACCTTCAATATAATGTCAAGATAAACAATGTAAGACTAATAGGCATCAGTGAGGAGGCAGAAGACAATGCAAATGACATAACTAAACTATTCACAGAAATAACAGTAGAAAATTTTCCAAACGGGGAAAAAAATCTGATATACAAATAAGTGAGGCATATAGAATGCCAAACAGTCATAACCAACATAAATCTACACCCAGATATACAATAATTAAGATCCCCGACATACAGCAGAAAAACAGAATACTAAAAGTTGTTTAGAGATAAGATGCAACTCACCTATCAACGGAAGCCTATTAGAATCATGGCAGACTTTTCAGCACAAATCTTCAGGTTAAAATGAGCTTGGAGTGAAGTATTGAAGTATTTCAAGCCCTAAAAGAAAACAAATTTCAAACCAGACTGATGTACCCAGCAAAACTGTCTTTCAAATTCAATAGACAAACATGATACTTACATGCCAAAGAACAACTGAAGAAATGCATATCTACTAAACCAACCCTAGAGAGAGTATTGAAAGACATACTAGAAAGAGATAAAAATGACCACAATCTCCAGAACAATGACACAAAGAAATGGCCAGGCTGCACAAGCAATTAAACAAGGGAGAAAAGCAAGAAACCAACAACAGGAACACAACATGGCAAAGTCAAGCCAGTATATATCAGTGATTTCCCTAAATGTAAGTGGGCTCAATTCACCTGTCAAAAGAAACAGGTTGACAGAATGGATCAAGAAACAGGACACCACAATATGCTGTATACAAGAAACACATCTGACTCAAAAAGAAACTAATAAACTAAAAGTCAAAGGATGGAAAACAGTATTGCATGCAACAGGAGCCCAGAAAAAAGCAGGGGTAGCTATTCTGTTTGCAGAGAAAGTGAACTTCAAACCTAAAATGATTAAAAAAAAATAAAGAAGGCCACTACATTCTTGTAAGTGGAAAACTAAAAGAGGAAGAACTAACAATTATAAATATATTTGCACCAAATACAGGAGCACTCAACTATATAAGACAAATGCTAATAGACATGAAAAACCAAATACACAGGAACACTATTGTAATAGGAGACCTTAACACCCCACTGTCACAAAAAGACAGATCAGCTAGACAAAAAGTCAGCAAAGAAATAATAGAACTGAATCATACCTGTGAACGAATGGACTTAGTGGATGTTTACAGAGTGTTCAACCCAACCACATCAGAATATACATTCTTCTCAGCTGCATATGGGTCAGTCTCCAAAATAGACCATATATTAACACATAAAGCATTCTTAAGTAAATGCAAAGGGAGTTAAATTATCCCATGCACAATATCTGACCATAGAACACTAAAATTGGAAATCAATGGCAAAAAACTGCAAAACCTGCATAAATGCATGGAAATTAAATAACAACCTTATGAACAACCAGTGGGTTACAGATGAAATTAAAGAAGAAATGAAACAATACCTAAAATATAATGAAATGCAGACACAACATACTGTAACCTATGGGATGCAATGAAAGCAGTCATAAGAGGAAAATATATACCAATAGTCACATCAAGAAAATGGAACAAGCACAAATAAATAACCTAATGCTACACCTCAAGCTTCTAGAAAAGGAAGAGCAAGTCAAACTGAAAACTCATAGAAGAGAGGAAATTGTAAAGATTAGAGCAGAAATTAATGCAATTGAAACTAAAAAAACAATGCAAAGAATGAATCAAAGAGCTTGTTTTCTGAGAGAATAAACAGAATTGATAAACCTCTAGCCAACCTTATTAAGAAAAAGAAAGAAAAAACTCAAATCCACACAATAAGGACTGAAAAGAGGGAAATTACTACAGATCCCATGGAAATTCAAAAGATCATGGACACCTACTTTGAAAATCTCTACTCACATAGAGAAGAAAACACAGAGGAAATGGACAGATTTCTAGAAACTACCAAAGTTCAATCAAGAAGATATAACAATTTTAATAACCCAATATCAGCTACTGAAGTTGAAAACATGATTAAAAACTTACCAAGAAAGAAAAGCCCAGGTGCTGATGGATTCACAGCTGAATTCTATAAGAAATTTAGAGAAGATTTAATGCCAATACTCCTTAAACTCTTCAATGAAATTGAAAGAGAAGCAGTCCTCCCTAAATCATTCTTGGAAGCAAGTATCACTCTGATACCAAAACCAGAGAAAGACCCAACCAAAAAGGAGAACTATAGACCAATCCCACTAATGAATATTGATGCAAAGATTCTCAATAAAATATTGGCAAACAGAATGCAGCAAATCACCAAGAAGATTATACACCACGACCAAGTGGGGTTCATTCCAGGAATGCAGGGATGGTTCGACATACACAAATCAATAAATGTAATACATCAACAGAGCCAAAAATAAAGGTCACATGATCATCTCATTAGATGCAATAGATGCAGAAAAGCTTTTGATAAAGTCCAACACCTGTTCGTGATTAAAAAAAACCTACAGAAACTCAAAATAGATGATATGTACTCAATCTTATAAAAGCCATCTATGACAAACCAACAGCCAACATTATATTAAATGGACAAAACTTGAAAGCCTTCACTCTAAAATCAGGTACAAGACAAGGATGTCCACTATCACCACTCCTATTCAATCTAGTTCTAGAAATATTAGCCAAAGCAATCAGACAAGAGGGAGAAATAAAAGGAATAAAAATAGGAAAAGAAGAAGTTGAATTATCATTATTTGCAGATGATATGATCCTCTACATAGAAAACCCCAAAAACTCCATTAAAAGACTACCAGAGGTAATAGTTTCAGCAGCACAGCTGAATACAAAGTCAACACTCAAAAATCAATAGTGTCCCCATACACAAACAAAAAAACTCACTGAGAAAGAAATTATGGACATATCACCTTTCACAATAACATCTAAAAAAATCAGATACTTAGGAATCAACCTAACCAAGAATGTAAAAATCTGTATGCTGAAAATTATACTACTCTAAAAAAGGAGATTGAAGAGAGGATATTAGAAAATGGAAGGAAATTCCTTGCTCTTGGTTAGAAAGAACCAACATTGTGAAAATGGCCATACTCCCAGAACTGTTATACAGACTCAATGCAATCCCAATCAAAATACCATCAACATGCATTATAGATCCAGAGAAAACATTCCTAAAATTCATTTGGAAACAGAAGAAAACTAGAATAGCCAAGGTGAGTGTATTAGTCATGGTTTTACTAGAGAGAACAGATATGACACAAGATATACAGATGTAAAAGAAACAAGATTGGCTTATGATGGTCAGCCACAGAGCCTAATGAGGAAGCATGCAGAGGGTGTCTACACACTGGAGGCCGAAGGATTCAATCCAAGGCCTGGAGTTCACCTTAGTGTCTCATGCAAGTCCACACCAGCAGGCTGATGGGTCTGCGACAGAAGGCTGAAGGCTCTACGATGGAAGGCTGAAGAGTCTACGCTGGAAGCCAGGAGACGAGGTCCAACCAAAGGCAAAGACAAAGGCAAGGGGAGCTTCTCCCAAGAATGGGATGCATTCGTCCTTCCTCCTTCCTTTTTACACCTCCAGGTGATGACCCACCCTAGGGTGGTTCTTCCTCTACACCCTTGGGAGTAGAATTGCTAAACCCATTTAGTTAAACTTCTAAATGTCTCAAGTTGACACAATCAATCAACACTACAATCCACCCCTTGTCAACTTGGAAACCAGACACATTTCATTAAACTAGTTCCAGATACACAGACATGCATATAATTGTGCCTAACATGTTATAACTGTCTTTCATACAAAGGGAAGTGCACTAATTCCCCTACTAGAATATACAATGGAACTTTTGTTTGGTTGATGCTTACTGCTATCAGTTTATAACCTTAACATTATAGCACAAATTTAACAATTCCCAAAAAACAGCATTAAGTCTAACATTATGTTACATTAGAACCATATTTTGGGAGAAATGCTAATCATAATCCTCTTTTCTGTAAATGATCATGAGGTCGTAGCTGGTATTTAGAACTTCCTTTTTCCACTACCCATTCTCTATTCCCTTGACCTTCAGCAAGCACCTCAGCAGGTCTAGGTTCTTTTCCTGGTGGAGTGACCCATACCTTCACTCCTGAAGGCTCTGGACCACTTGTCACTCTGTCTTGATTAGGTTGCTGTAATTTTCCATTGACCTTAATGACAGGGCATGGTAGTACTAAAAGGCACCCTAAGGAATCTCTTGCACTCCACGTATATTCTTCCTTTCCTCCATTGTGGAGTAGGAGTCCAACTTCCCCTTGGTAGTCTGGGTCAATCACCCCTGACAACACTGTGACTCCCTTTTTTGCTTGTTTCCTCAGAGGCATGAGGAAACCAAAATGACCAGAGGGAAGTCTTAGCTTCCAGTTCAATGGTACCATTGTTGTGCTTCCTGGTATAAGCCTTCCTCCCTCTGGAACCAAAACTTCTAGACCAGCAGAACATGAAGACAGGGGGACAGGAAGCAAAAATTTTGCTAGTGGATCACTAGGGGTAATTGTGAGTGGTACCATTCCTACTTCCACCCCTTGATTCCTGGACCCATGAATCCTGGCTATGGGAGATAGTGCCATATAATGGATGTTGATTTAAAGCATATACAGCCTGTTGAAGTACCTTACTCCAACCTTGAAAACTAGCTGCCACCTAGCTGGCATTGTAACTGTGTCTTCAAAAGGCCATTTCATCTTTCTATCAATCCAGCTGCTTCTGGATGGTGAGGGACATGGTAGGACCAGTGAATTCTGTGAGCATGAGCCCACTGTCTCACTTCTTTAGCTGTAAAATGTGTTCCTTGGTCAGAGGCAATGCTATGTGTAATTCCATGACGGTGGATAAGGCATCCTATGAGTCCACAGATGGTAGTTTTAGAAGCATTACGTGCAGCAAAGGCAAAGCCATAACTAGAATACGTATCTATGCCAGTGAGGACAAAGCGCAGTCCTTCCATGATGGAAGTGGTCCAATATAATCAACCTGCCACCAGGTTGCAGGTTGACCACCCGGGGAATGCTGCCATATTGGGGACTCAGTGTTGGCCTCTGCTGCTGGCACACTGGGCATTCAGCAGTGGCTGTAGCCAGATCAGCCTTGGTGAGTGGGACTCCATGTTGCTGAGCCCATGCATAGCCTCCATCCCTGCCACCATGGCCTTGTGGGGTGTACCATATGATCAACTGTCAGAGGACGAGAAGGCTAGGGCCTGGTTTACGGATGGCTCTGCACGTTATGCAGGCACCACCCACAAGTGGACAGCTGCAGCCCCAAACTGCAAAAGTGAAAGAATTTTCTCAGATGAGAAAGCTTCAGAACACCATGCTCCAGAATGGCGGCAGCCACATGAGGTTCCAGAATGGCGGCAACATAGAAAAGCTTTTCTTCACAATCAGGTAAACAGAGCCCAGCAATCCAGGCACTGGACCCCTATATCCAAGAGAGAGAAAAGCCTGGCTGCTGCTCCAGCAACCCCTCAGACAAAGGACTTATATATAGAACATATAAAGAATTGAAAAATATCAAACCTCCCAAATTCAAAGACCCTCTCTAAAAATGGGCATCAGAGATGAACATACAGTTCTCAGATGAAGATATACAAATGGCAAATAAATACATGAAGAAATGTTCACCATCACTGGTCATTCGAGAAATGCAAATTAAAACAACATTGAGATTTCATCTCACCCCAGAAAGAATGGCCGCCATCAAGAAAACAACTGATAACAAATGTTGGCAAGGATGCAGGAAAAAGGAACACTTGACCACTGTTGGTGGGAATGCAGACTGGTGCAACCACTGTGGAAATCAGTATGGAGATTCCTCAAAAAACTAGGATTGGAGGTTCCATTCAATGCAGCTATTCCTTTCCTTGGTATTTTCCCAGAAAAATTTAGAAGGTCATGTCACAGAGATATATGTGCACCCATGTTCATAGCAGTACAATTTGTGATAGCTGGAATTTTTGCTGATTATATTGTAGAGTACAGCACAGCACAGTACTGCATGTAACAGTTATGCAAATGAAAGCAAAGACATCAAGTTAGTGTCAATTTCTTTGTTATCAATATTGTAATGTTCATACAATATACAATTTCTCATTTAGTGACTGATTCATTTAATGACCTAGTTACAGGAACTTATACCTGGTTGCTAAACAAGGAATGTGTGTTTTGTACACTTGAAAATTGCTTTGAGTGTTGGCTTTACGTATTCTCACAACAAAAATAAGCATGTGCCATAATGCATATTTTAAACAGCTTGATTTATCACTCCACAATGTATACATATATCAAAACATCATGTTGTGCATCATCAATGTACACAATTTTACTTGCCAATTAAAAAGAAAAAACTTCAAAATTACAATCTTTTAAAATTTTTTCAAACATTAAAACTCAGTATTTGTTCAAAGGATGCTCACAGAATATTTATTCCTTCAAATATATATGCAACAGAGTAAAGAAACACAAGATGGGCTTTATCTTCATTTTTTTTTCAAAGCTAGACAATCGATGATATTCACTCTCTATCATATTGACTCTTGTTTTCTTCCAAATAGTTGTCCATATTGTCACATACAGGGAATTCACATGAAACAACATAGTATGGAACTGATCTAAGCAGGACGAGAAAGGTGTTTCAGGTCTTCAAGACCAGAAAATAGGGAAGCCGAGAATGGCTGTCATAGTGTCTCTCATTCTCTTCAAAACAGCTGTCCATACCTTCATATGTGTTTAACTTGAACAAAACAAGCTAAAATCACTTTGAACAAAGAATGATAGTATTGCTGGATTTCACATCATGACATTATAGAGTCAGCATTGGGTACTGTAGTGTCTCTTTTTCTTCAAAGTACTTGTTCATTTCAACATGCGTTATATAGTTGGTTCTCATAAACTGTTAATAAGCTCTACACATGCATGGGTTTCAACATGTATATCTAACATTTCTGTATTAGCAGGAACAACAAAACAAAGCAAGACAAAACACAACAATTCCTAGAAAAGCATGAAGCAAAAAGTCATGTAAAACCGCAATACAAGGTGATCTACAGTGGTTACCATGATGCTATCAATCATAACAGATTTGAATAAAATCAGTCAATACAAGATAGCAATCTAACAAACCAGATTCAAATAAGATCAGTCATAATAAGGCAGTGTAAGTTATACAGGGCTTCTGATTAAGTTGATAGGAAATTAAGGATGATTACCATAATATGTCCTCTTATTTTTGGGATAGCTGACCATGTCCTCAAGTCTAGTGTAAGTAGACAAACTGGAAGAGCATGTAATCCATCCAAGCAGAGTGATGAGAATAATGTAGATTTTAAATCTTGTTACCCCATTAACAATATCCTCTGCCTCCCTTTTTTAGACAATTCCTCCCCTTTCACTCCCATAGGGTGCACTGCTTATTTTGGGTCCCACTGCCTCCATATATAGAGCATCTCAATGGACCCTATCTCCTGATCTACTCTGCCTGTGTTTCTCTCTGTTAGTATTTTGAGGCCCTCTATACTAGAGATTATAGCCAATCTTCTCTGCCTCAGTTCTGCTATTCTATTTTTCTGCCATTGGTAGTCTATTTTTCTCTTCCACTCCACTGTCTACCCTGTTCACTGAGGCCTCTCTGCCACTGTTCCTGAAATCCTCGTATTCTTTTTCTCTCTTTCTAAAATGTCCTCTAGTATTTTTTGTAGGGTTGGATTGGTGGTCACAAATTCTCCCAGTTCCTCTTTGTCATGGAAGCATCTTGGTTCTCCATTAATTTCTAGAGAGAGTTGTCTTAGTTACTTTTCACTAGTTGCTGAGACAAAATACCTGATGCTCAAAGTTGGGAAAGGAAAGGTTTATTTCTTACAGTTTTTGGAGGTTTCAGTCCATACTTAGTTGGCTCCAAAGCAGGATGGCATGGCAGGGTTGCAGTTCATGGCATTTGCAAACAGCAAGGTGGAAACCAGCAAGAGAAGAGACACACCTTCTTCCTGCCATTACATCACATCCTGGCTCCACCCCTAGGAGGGTGTAGCACTGACACCACCAATCCAAGCACTAGACAATGAACCAATCACAAATGCACAATGACATAAACCATGACAAGAGTTTTGCAGGATACATCAATCTGAGCTGGAGATTGTTCTCCTTCAGGGCTTGAATTATTTCACTTCAAGCTCTTCTTGACTTGATGGTCTGTGTTGAGAAGTCTGCCGTGATTTTTATGGGTTTTCCTTTATAGGTTTCCTATATAGGTTTTCTTTTCTCTGATGGCTTTTAATATTCTGTTTTTATATTGAATTTCTGGGATCTTGATTATTATGTGTCTGGGTGTAGCTGTTTGGGTTGTAGGTGGCTGGAGTTCTGTATGCTTCATACATCTGCATGTCATTTCCTTTTTCTATGTGTGGGAAGTTTTCCTTAATAATTTCTGTGAATAGCCTTTGCAGTTCTTCTGTTTTGAATCCTGCTTCTTCATTCACATGCTTTATTCTTAAGTTATAGATGCTCTTGCCATCCTCTAGCCTTTGTATGGTTACTGCCTGCTCCCTTGTTATTTTTAAGAGATTTTTCCTTTCATGATCACACATTGCAAGCCTTTGTTCAATTTTTGATAGTCTATCTTTGGTTTCTTTCAGGCAGTTTTTCTAACTTTCTATGGAGTCTTTAGTTTGCTGGTAATCTCTTTGAATCTGCTTCATGAATTCTAGGGTTTTTTATATTCTTCATTGAACATTTCTCTCCTTTTGTGTTCCTCCATTCTTCTGTCTGTATCCCCTTGAGAGATGCCCAGCCTTTCTTTTATTAATCTACTTATCTCTTGTTTAACTTGAATTAATATTTCAGTTTTGATCTCGTTTACAAGGTCCCAAAGATATCTCTTTATGTCCAGTGATGCTGTGTTTGATGTTGCATGTTTGCTGCCCTCAATCTCTTTTATATTTACCTCTCCTGTATCAATATTCTCAGGGTTGGGGGCTGGGGGCTTTTTCTTATTTCTCCCTCTCGTCATGGTTTTGGTTCCTTCCATACAAGTGTATAGTGTAATTCCCAGCCCCTTTTCTTGTTGGTTAGGGTTCTTCTGGAGCACGTAGGCTAGGGGCTTCTGCCCTCTGCCATCCGCTATCAGAGTGAAGTGCAAGCAAGCGTAGTATACGCTGGCTCCTCCCCTCCGGGCCAGTTGACCTTCGCGGGCCTTCACAGTGCCAGTGTGCACCACCCTCAGGGAACCAATTGATTTGTGACAACCCACTGGGTCCCAGCCCAGTCCTAGCAGATCCCTCCAATCTGCTCTGTGAGGAGAGCAACTAACTCAAGCTGCTTCCTTACAGAGCCAGGACTTTCCTGCCCAACTCCAATATGTCATCTAGTTGGTTGCCCCTTTCCCACAGGAGGGTCCCATTCCCATCACTCACCTCATGTTGATGCCAGTCCCCGAGAACTGCTGGGCTCCCCAACCTCTTACTTCAGTGCAGCTGCAGCGTGAATTCACGGTGCCTCTGATTGGGTCACGCAGGGCCAGTTCCGGGCAAGCCACACACAGGGCTGCTCAGCTCCATGCTCCAGCTGCTCAAGCTAGTTGCTTCAGCATGGGTTCAGTCACTCAAATTGATCTCGGGCACGAATTCAGGTGGCTCAGCCAGAGTGCAGTGCTTGCCGATCTTAGCTTCTCTAATGGTAGCCCTGGTACCTCATATTCGAGCAGTTTCTTTCCCTTCAGTTTCTTCCTGGGTTGACAGAGTCCATCTCCCTCTGTTTGGATCTCTCCAGGGTGGCCAAAATGGTATGGAGTACTTGGAAAGGCAGGAATATTCCTGTATGGACAGGCAGCCGCTCAGTTACTAATGTGGATATCACCCCAGCAGGCTCCCACCCTGGCGTAGTGCTTTGATTTTTGTCTAGATGTCCCCCCAGAGCCTCATGTGTTCATGGGGTGGGGAGGGACTGTGGGAAGGTGATTGGGCCATGAGAATTAGTCCATAGATGAGTTTAAAACTTGGTCTCAGGAGGTGGGTCCCTGGGGGTGCGGTCCGGAAGGGTCTATCTGCCTTGATATCGATCTGCCTCCTGCTCCCATTCCATGAACTTCCTCTTTGTGACCCTCCACCATGACATCGTTCCTTGGAGACAGCAGACCATGGCTCTACAAAATGTGAGGCAAAACACCCTCCTTTAATTTGTAGATGTCAGTAAGGGGTGCCAGCAATGAGAAAGTAGCTAGGACCTGTGGCCTCAGCATTATCCATACCATGTCTCCCTGACAGCTCCTTCTACTTCTGCCACTCAAGTTCTTAGATCCGAGGGACTTCAGAGTTGCATCTCCTTCTTTTTCATTATTTTTATTTTTAAAATATTTTGCCTGCACGTTTGCAGTGCATAATGATTACATGTACATAACACATAATTTTTTACATCCACTTTTTCTCTCCCTCCCCACAACTAACTTCCCTTAGCCTCCCTCCCATTTGCCAAAGATTTCACTCCCTATTTCCTATTGTCTATCTTTTGTTCTGCTCTTTGTTTACATTTTGAGTTTCTCATATAAGAAATACTATGTGATACTTAAATTTCTGAATCTGATTTATTTCATTTAACTGTCTCAAAGTACATCCATTCTCCTATATACTCAAATGTATCCTTCTTAATGGCAGAGTAGAAATTTATTGTGTATAAATACCACATTTTCTTTATTCATTGACCTATTAATGGATATATAGGTCATTTCAAAGATTCAGCTATTAAGAGTTGTGATGTGTAAACATGGGTATGAATGCATCACTGTAATATAATATTTTTAACTATTTTGTGGAGATACCTAGAAGGTAAATAGCTATGTTGGATGGAATTTCCATTTTTAGTTTTTTGAGGAATCTCCATGCTGATTTCCATAGTGGCTGTACTATAGTAGTTTATATTTCCATCACAGATGTAGAAGAGTTCCTTTTTCCTCATAGCCTGGCAGTATTTATTATTATTTTATTTGTTGATGGTAGTCATTTTTTCTAGACTAAGGGGAAATTTCAGTGTTGTATTAATTTGCATTTCTGTAATGGCCAGAGATTCTGTACATTTTTTTCATGTATTTATCGACCATTCACACTTCTTTTTTCTAAAACATGTCTGTTCATTTCAGTTGCTTTTTTTTTTTTGGCTTGAGTCTTTGTTTGGTGGGGGGGTCTAACTTTTTGAGTTTACTATATATTCTAGACATTAGTCCTCTGTCTGAGGAGTGACTGGCAAAACATTTTTCCCAACCTGGAGGTGGTCTCACTTTGTTGGTTTGTTTCTTTGCTGTGCAGGAGCTTTTTAAATTGATATAATTCCATTTCTTGATTCTTGATGCACAATTCTTGGGAAGTTGTGTTCAGTTCAAAAAGTTCTTGCCAATACCTGTACCTTCAAGAGTTTTATCTATCTTATCTTCCAGTAGGTGGTTTTTCTGTTTTAATATTTAATCTTTGATCCATTTTTATTTTACTTTAGTACATGATGAGAGATATAGGTCTAGATTCATTCTTTTCTACCTGTAAATCTAGTTTCCCTGCATCATTCATTAGAGGCTTTTCTTCCTCCAGCACGTTTTTGGTGTCTTTGTCAAATATCATAGTACTGAATGGGCCAGGTGGTTTTCTCATCTTCTATTTCAGCAATAGCAAACCTCTTAGAGAAAAGCGCCCAAACTGCAAACCAAGACCCACTTATTTGTCACAAAACCCCAACAATGCAATTAAACCTGAACAGTAAGGTTTTTGTTTAGAAAAAATAAATTACACATTAACTTATTTTGTCTTACAAGAAAAACAAATAACACCTATCTCATAGGCTCACCACCACTGCATTCTATTCCACTGACCCACATGTCTGTTTTGGTGTCAGTATCATACTGTTTTTATCATTGCAGTTTGGTAATACAATTTGAGATCCAAGATGCTTCCTGGTTTACTATTTGTCTTGGTTACATTTCTCTCATTGCTGAGACAAAATACTTGACATCCAAATGAAAGAAGGAAAGGTTTATTTAGCTTACAGCTTTTGGAGGTTTCCGTCCATACTTAGCTGGTTCCAAGGCAAGGTGGCCTAACTAAGGGGCAACTGTTCATGGCAGCTGCAAGCGACAAGACCAAAAAGGGCAAAAGAGAAAATCATGCCTCCTTCCTTCCTTTACATTATATGCCAGCTACTCACCTCTGGGTGGGTGCAGCTCTCACACTGCCAATCCTAGCACTACACAATGAACCAATCACAAACGCTCCACTCAGGCACCTCCAGACTGCATGAGTCTTTGGGGGGACACTCATACACAAACCATAACATGATTGTTGCCCAGAATTGCTTTTGCTATTCTGGGTCTCTTCTGGTTCCATATGAATTTTAGAATTGCTTTTTCTCTTTCTGTGAGGAACACTATGAATGATTCTTTTCATGATTCTGTTCACAAACTGAGTTACACAAAAACCAAATCAAATTCAGTGGTTAGGCAAGACTGGGGGCATCAAAATCCCTAACTTGAAATTATACTAGAAAGCTACCATGATTTAAAAAAAAAAAAAACAGCATGATACTGGCAAAAAAGCAGACCTGAAGAACAATGAAACCAATAAGAAGATGCATAAACAACTGCAGACACACTAAGCCACCTTATCTTTGACAAAGGTGCCAAACACACTCACTGGAATAAAGATAGCTTCTATGTAGCCCATGCTTGGCTCAAAATTGCAGTGATCCTTTTGCCTTAGCCTCACAAATGCTGGGATTATAGGTATGTGCCACAACACCCAGAAAGAATAGTATTAATTTTTATATGTTGATTTTGTATTCTGCTGCCCTGCTACATTTATTAGTTCTCAGAATTTTTTGATGGAATTTTTTGGTTCATCTATGTTCAGGTCTGTAAGTAAAAATACTTTGACTTCTTCCTTTCCCATACATACTCCTGCTATTTCTTTCTCCCACTTGATTGCTCTGACTAATGTTTCAAGTGTTTTACTGAACAGGAGTAGTGATAGTGGACATCCTAATTGTGCTCCTGATTTTAGAGGAAAAGCTTTCAGTATTTCCCCCATTTAACATGATGTTAGCAGTAGGCTTGTCATCAATGGCTTTTATCAGGTTGCAGTAAGGTCCTTCTATACTTTCTTTGGAGTTTTTATCATGACTGGGACTATGTCAAAAGTGATTGTCATGTTTCTCATTGCTTTTGCTTATATAATATGCTACATTTATTGATTTGCATATATTGAACCATCCTTGCATCCCTGGGATTAAACCTACTTTTTTTTATATATGATCTTTTTAATGATTTGTAGCATCCCATTTACCATCTTGTTGGGGATTTTTGCATCTACATTTATTAAATGAATTGGCCTGTAGTTTTCTCTTTTAAATTAAATCCTTCTCTGGCTTAGGATCAAAATTATACTTCATTTCAGGAAAGAGTTTGGCAGTACACCTTCCCTTTCCATTTCATTAAAGGCTTAAGTAGTACTGCCATTGTATCTTTCCTGAAGTTCCTATAGAATTCAGTGATAAATCTATCAGGTCCTTGGGCTTTTCTTAGTTGGTAGGTCTTCTATTACTGCCTCAATTTTATTACCTGTTCATCAGTTATTTAGAGTTTTTATATCTTCTTGATTCCATCTTAAGAATTCTTATGTATCTAGAAATCTATATGTCTCTTTTGCAGTCTCCAAGTTATTGGAGTACAAGTATGCAAAACAGTTACTAATAATATGAATTTCAGTGACATATATTGTGATTTCACAGTTTTCATTTCTAATTGAATTGATATGGGTCTTTTCTTCCCTTCTTTTGGGAAAATGGATAAGGGTTTATTTTGTTTATTCTTTCAAAGAACTAGCTTTATAGTTCATTGATTTTCGAGTTTTGTCTCAATTGCATTAATTTATACTCTGTCTTTATAAACTCCTTCCTTGTACAAGCTTTGGATTTGGAGTATTTTTTGTTTTTCTGGGACTTTGATTGCATCTCTAGGTTATTCATTTGGGCTCACTTTATTTTCCTGATGTGGACATTTACTGCTTCAAACTCCTCTCTAAAGAATGTTTTCATTGTGTCCCATAGATTCTCATATGTTGTCTGGCATTATTGTTTGATTCTAGGAATCATTTTTCTTCTGTAACTTTTTCTATGACTTACTTATTATTCAAGAGTCTGTTGTTCAATCTCCAGGTATTTGCATAATTTCTGTGGTTTTGTCACTGGTTTCTAATTTCATTGCACTAAGAGATGATAATATGCATAGGATAATTTTATTTTTTTTATTTAAGCATGCTTTATGAGCTAGTATGTGGTCTATTTTGAAGAAAGTTATGTGTGCTTCTGAAAATGTATATCTGGTGGACAAAACAGTGTAGATATTTATTAGATCCATTTGTTCAAATGTGTGGCTCAATTCTGATAGTTTGTCTAGTTGATCTATTTGTGATAGCAGGATACTGAGGTCTCCCACTATAATTGTGTTTATGTGTGATCTTTTATGTCCAGTAGTACTAAATTTATGAATTTGGAGGCACTGTTGTTCTATGCATGTGTGTTGGTATCTTTTCCTGTTGAATTGTTCCCTTAGCAATCTGTAGTGACCCTCTTTGCCTCTTCTGATCAGTTCTGGCTTGAGGTCCACTTTATCCAAAAATAAGATAGCTACTACCACTTGCTTTTAGGCACACATAACATGGAATATTGTTTTCTATCCTTTGATTTTTAGTCAAATAAATTTCGGCTTGAATTAAATGTTTCTTATATATAGCATATAATTAGGTTTTATTTTTTGTTCCAACATGCCAATCTATATCTTTTGATTAGGTAGTTAAGACCATTCATATTGAGATTTATTACCAAAAGGTATTGACTTATTCCTGTCATTTCATTATTTTATCACTGTTTATTTTCTCTTCTGCTTCACTGCTTATCCTACCTGATATACTCATTCCATTAGACTTTTTGTCATTGTTGGCTTCTCTCTCTTTCCCTTTATCCCCCACTCCAGGTCTTAATATGTAGTTTAGCCTGGCCTTGAACTCACAGCAATCCTCCTGCCTCAGCCTCCCAAATGCTGGGAATACAGGTGTGCACCATCACACACAGTTTAATAACTCTTCTATTCTTAAAATTCACTTCAAGTACCTGCTTGGCAAGCATGAGGTCATGAGTTCAATTCCCAGTACCCCCCCAAAATCTCACTGCCATTTTATTTTCCCCATTACATCTTTTTGCAGTATTTGTCCCATATTGAGCACCCAACTACTGTTTAGAGTAATTGGTACAGTTCCATTATATCATGACAGCTGGGGCATCCAGGAAATTCTGCCTTGGTTGATTCCTAGCTACAGAAACCTACCTGAACCTATTGCAAAATGGAAACATGATGGGCCAGTGGAGTCAATCAAGCCCTAAAAACAAGCATGGATCAGGACACCAGAACAGTTGTAGCTAGCACCCCAAATGCATCAAGGTCCTGCCTCCTATGCTAACTTCATGTTTTAAGAAACACACTGGCTCCATGAAAACTGCAGGATACAACCTGCTCTTATCAGAACAGACCTCAGGTATGCCTGATAAAGCACACAGTGAGGCGGTTCCTGGCCTCCTCACACACACACTGGTGACAGGACACAGTGAGACCACAGAGAAATGGGTAAGCTTTGAAATGATCTCACCAAGTGAGCACGTGCTCTTTACCCATCCTCCCACTTTCTGCTGGACAGAAACAAGGGGCTGGAGTTCAAGTAGCCATCCTGGGAGGAGGATGAAGGCTACAGAGGTTGAAGGGCATGCAGTAAGGACAGCAGAGTTGAAAAACAAGATGCCTAGTGAGTGAGTGAAACAGATGTGTCCCACAGTACCAGCCTGACTAGTTGACAGTCCTGCTCTATAGGAAGGGAAAGATTAGCTCTCAGGAGCCAACAGGAATATTAAACATTTATCACATACTGGTTACATGCAAGGAAGCATTTCTTGTGCTTTACATGCATTAGAAAACAATCAGGTATGTTAGGTATCACCCACACATGTAGAAGAGGATTACAAGCCTAGCAAATTTGATGTCAATGGTAATCCAAGCTTTGAAGCTAACTGTGTTCACCTCAAGGTTATAATGGTTTCTGGCTTTGTCAAGCATTCTCATTCAAAGGGATGAAAGTTTTGGGTGGAAATCAGTATCACCAATATTTGCTACATGCTTAACAAGGGACAATACCCCAGGTTCCCACTGAATCTGGAGAGCTTTCCCAGATTTGTGAGAAAGGTGGATGTGTGTGCTAGGAAGAAGTTTCAGCAATAACAGAATACAAATGTAAGGCAGGAGAGACAGATATGACTAAGTAGACAGCCAATTACATAACGATAAATGTGAACTGAATAAAACTGAAGGCAGTAATAATCACTCTTCCAAGAAGCTCGACTGCAGACAGAAATCTCATCTGCATATAATGCTATCAACAGTGTGGTAACATCAGCATGACCCAGTCAACATTTAATCAAGCTGATAATGAAGTACATTGAAGACTGCAAGGTTGAAACAAATAAAATTGGATTCAGAGTCCTGTGCCATCCTGTATTTCAGTCTTGAATAAAATGCATGTGGTTTTTTTATCTACAAATGGCCTGGCAAAAATTCCATCTCGAACAGGTAGATTACAAATATAATTTTGAGCATAATGTCAAATATGTACCCTCCTCTTGTGGTGTATTAATGATTTACATAACCATGGAATTTCTCCCAGTTAACAACAGACACTACCCTCAAAAAATGCACAGCATGGTATGGTAGACAAAAAAGGATGGTTACTTGTTTTCTGGGGGCTGCAATTTCAACACTTCTTAGAGATTCTCTTCTGTAGTTCCTGGATAAATCTGCAATCTATTAGTAATAACAGTTCTACTACAGAAACTTCACAGGTGTGGAGGTATTTTCATGGAGTTCTGTCTAGCACCCCTTCTCTAAGATCTTGCCCTTCAGGCTCACCTCCGGCTCTATCCACGTGCACTGCAAAACTTCTCGGTAAAGGTAAACATAAATCTGAAATTGCTTTAGTCTCATTTAATCTCAAGTTTATCTAACCCTGCCATGTTAACATAGCCCAAATAGAACATCTTAGCATCAAAAACTTACAAGCCCCATTTTTATATACTTCTCATTAGGTACCGGTCACAACATCAAGCCAAAGGCTGTAGAAGACATAAGCTATTTTCCTACTACAAAAATCTTTCCTACCATAAAACCATTTTAAAGTCACATTTATAAAAATGACCTAAATTCTCCTTTGCAAAGTGCTGACAGTTTCAAAATACTACCACAGTTATTTGCTTTTTGTGGTACTAGGGGTTAACCTCGGGCCTTCACACTGAACTACATTCCCAGGCCTTTATGTTTTTGGGACAGGGTACTGCTAAAGTTGCTAAGTTGCTCAGCAGAGACTTGAACTTGTGATCCTCGTGCCTCAGCCACCCAGAGCGCTGGGATCACAGGCATGTGCCACACCAGGCTTACCAGAAGTTACTGTTTAGCTCTGAACCACCAAACTGGTCCAAATTCCTGCCCAACTTTAATCCTAGCACTCAGGAAGCTGAGGCAGGAAGATGGCAGATATTGAGGATAGTCTGGGCTACATGATGAGTTCAAGGCCAGTCAGTACTACAAACAATACCTTATCTCAAAATACAAAACAAAAACAAAAACAAAAAAAAATATAAGAGCCAGGGATGATACCACAACCCTGTAATCCCAGCACTCAAGAGGCTGAAAGAGGAGGATCACTGTGAGATTGCGGCCAGCCTGGCCTACACAGTGAACTCAAGGCCAGCCTGAATTATATAACAAGACCTTGTTTCAAAACAAGAAAGAAAAAAATGTCTACCATGTTTATTCCACTCTCTCAGGATGACAACATACAGCTTTTCAATCTTCAAAATTAAAGGCTATAATTCGATGTTACCCTTTGAGAAAGATTTGCACTATATGTTTTGATAGCAAAAGGCACAATATGGCAATTTTAGACTTGACTCAATTTTTCCAAATATATTTTAATTTTATGTAGACACTGAAGTTTATAAAACCTTCACTTGCAGATTTCATGAGGATCTGACACGGCCAGCCTGCAATCTTCCTGCAGCAATACAAACCTATACCTTACATAGCAGTCTGACGCCGTGTCCCCCAGAAGGTAACTTCACAATGAACTAAGCATCTGACACTTTGCATTATGGACTACAGTAACACAGTAAAGTGCACGCTGAGGCTGGGGAGTAAAAACTAAGTTGTTTTGCAGCCATTCTACCACAGCCTAATTCTAAACTGTAGGTTACAACCAACACTTAAATGTACTTTCTCATGTCTGAGATGAAAAAACAGATCCACTGCATAAAAGTAACCTGCATCCAACACCCTCAGGTTCTAGTGTACCCCCAGAATAAACTGCAAAAGGGAAAAAGAAAGCAACACACTTTCAAGTGCCACACTTATGAAGCTAAAAACGTCCATTTTTTTTAATCTCAGCTATATACACTAAAATTTCACTACAGTAATGTCACAACAATGGTACTTAAGCCAGCTGAAGGACAAATGAATCACTGTTTTGTTCCTACTAGTTTCCAAGTGCTGACAAAAACTGGTTTATCACTGTAATTCATCCCAAAGAGACACACTAAAACAAAGAATGGTAAAGACTGCTTTATTGGTGGCAGTACAATTCAATAAATATTGATCCCCAAAGAAGAGCTCAGTTATTTATCACATTACTGGTCCAGAGAGCTGATTGAAACTGAGCCACATGATTGCTGGTTTGACTGAAGTCATTCTGGCTTCTTGGGAAATGACGCCATAGCCAACTCATATATGGCATATGCAGTTCCTGAAAAATACAAACAAGAAGTTACAGCAACTCTCAGACTTACATGCACTGTGATAGATGAGGGCAATGTTTTAGATAACTACATGCAAAATACATTTAATGTAATTTTAATATTAGTCAATTTCTATACAAAATGTTAAGATATTATACAACAATGTACCTATCAACTAAAAAGTGTCACCAAAAAATTTTTAAAACAAGATTAAGAACACAAATGAGGGGGAGCCGCGGCCACCCCAGGGCGGGAAAACAAGAAGCAAGAGCGTCTCCTGAGATCCGCGCCATGCTGGAACTTAGGGTGCCAAGCCAACCAGTAAGCAGCCTTCCGCCCTGGTAAGTGACTGTGGTCTGGGGAGCTGCGGCCACCCCAGGGCGGGGAAACAAGAAGCCAGAGCGTTTCCTGAGATCCGCGCCATGCTGGAACTTAGGGCGCCGAGCCAACCAGTAAGCAGCCTGCTGCTTACCGGGGCGCGGGCTTAGAATCAAACATACCACACCCCCCCCCCTTAACAATTGGGATCCAGGGATCTGGGTATCTCTTAGGAGGTGACCATATTTGGTATAGCAAGTCGGGGGAGTTTCCTTCTACTATCTCTGAAGGCAGGTATTTTTATCACCGTTTTGCTTTGTCCTGATTAACGGTGTTGCTCTATTCAATACTCTGTGTTGATGTGTTCTATAATGTTGTGTATTTCTTTGATTTTCCTGTACCTAGTAGAACAACTATTGTGAAGACAACGAGATATACAATGTTGCCTGTTACTCTTGTCCTGCTGACCTGCTTTGATGTTCTGTACCAACTTCACTATACCGCCTCAATTGGCTTTATTCCATCCTGGTTTTTTGTAACTGTTTGCATCCTCACTGTGTGTTCACTTTGTATGCCTTAATTTTGTAACATGAACAGCTATTTCTGGGAGGACAGTATGTGGTTTGTCAACTAGTGATTTATGGGTTTATTTTTGAGATTTTTGTATTGCTTCTATCCTTTTTTCTGTATTGCTTTTTTCCTCTCTCTTAAAATAAAATAAAATAAAATAAAATAAAATAAAATAAAATAAAATAAAATAAAATAACACAAATGAAATTGGGTGTATTGGTGCATGCCTACTATCCCAGCATAGGGGATGCTGAAGCAGGAAGATCAGTGTGAGTTTGAGCACAGCCTGGACTACACAGTGAGTCTCTCTCTCTCTCTCTCTCTCCCTCTCTCTCTCTCTCTCTCTCTCTCTCTCTCTCTCTCTCTCTCTCACACACACACACACACACACACACACACACACAGACTACATATGAGTAACAACACACATGTCTATATTAACCTAAGATTTCCTAAGAAATACTGATTCAAAAGCACCCCCTCCCCAAAGAGTCAAAAAATATGGATGTCTTCCGTAAAATGTGTTATCAACATAAAACCAAGAATGAGACTTTTAAGTCACCAAATTTAATATTAAAAATAGCTGCTAAATGGAATTTTATATTTAAAACTAATTACCAGAATGCCTAAGAAAGGCTTACACTGGATGAAAAGATTATAGGACATTATCAAATGTCAGTATATGTCTTGCCCATAAATGCCTCTTCCACTTTAACTTTACTCCACTCAAGCTGAAGAAGGAACCTTGGCATGAACATGGGGTCTTTGTAATTTGAGTTCAAACCCCAGCTTCTCCACACAGAAGCAATGTCATCTTGCGTGTTTAATATAATTCCCGCATTCTTAAAAAAAAGATAATAACTTTATATGGGGTTACAGAAATCGAAGTTTTTGACATTCCCAACAATATGATGGGGACAAAGTAATTATGCAAATACTGAGAGCAACCATTCAAATTCTGATGTCACCACTATTCCAACATGTGGTGTACTTGCCAATACTAATGGACCTAACCCACTGAAAAAATATCCAATCTCTTTGCATACGTATTTTTTCATACAAGTTTCATTTCAGTCATAAATATGTATATACAGGTTTTATACATGCAAATATGTTATGTCTTGCTTGGTTTGGTCTTTTTGAGACGAGGCCTCACTGTGCAGTTCAGGCCGGCCTTGAACTCACTTGGTAGACCAAGCTGGCCTCGAATTCCCAGGGATCCTCCAGCCTCAGCTTCTGAGTGCTGGGATTATAGCCATGTGCCTGACCAAAATATGTTATTCTATATCAGAGATAAAATGTTTAAAAGTCACTGCAACCAGAGGACGGGGGTGTTTTTGTTGAAAAACAGGATCCAAGGCCATTAGTGATAACATTCAGAAAGTCATCTCTATCACAAGATTGATCATTAAATTTTATTGGTGTATTTTTTTTTTCAGACATCAAAACGCTCTGATAGTCTATGTTTCAGTCACCCACTTGAATCCTTATATCAGATGTAATAAGATGTCATACTCTAGAGGCAGACATTCTGTATTAAATTACTGTCACAGCAAAAGCAATGAAGTTATTGCTGCTTTTCTATAAAAATTCCACATGCCAAATGCCTTACCACCAACTGTAAGAATCATCGTGGCTCTGTACAAGAGGGCATCAGCCACCCCACCCTTTAGATGCACTGGAATCCCATTGTCCTCCTAAGTTAGAAAAGAAAAGAAGGCATTAATATATGTGGCTCTTACTTCCAATTAAGTTAAAGAACATAATCATTCTTGTAAAATGAAACAGCTCCTTAAAAATACTTTAAATATTTAAAGTGTTTAAATATTCAAAATTTTAAAAAACTGTAATTTTGTTTCTTCTCTACCTCTATTTTTAAAATAAACTTATTTCAAAGTTAATTTGAGAACCAGTAAAGATTCTCCCCGAAGGAATATGTAACTATTAAATAAAACATATTTGAGTTGAACAACATTTTATATATATAAATTAGCATCACACTTTAGATTTAGTCCTAGGGAAGGATTTTTTTTTCCCCCTTACCAAAAAAAAAAAAAAAAAAGAGAGAGAACAGGGGATTCTAATTTATATACCCAGTTCCTAATCCAGGATCTGGAAAACTGCAGATATTTAATATATCTGTTAAGTAAAATATTTTATTTTTGAAATTTTATTTGGGAAAAATCAGACACCACAAAAGTCACTCAATCTAAATACTACAAAAACAAACTGTTCTACATTACTAGATCTCTATGTTTTATAACACATTATCAATTCTTCTAAATTATACATACTTCTTTTATGTATAAAACAAGATTATGCTACATTATGATGTCACATACAATTTTTTTGCTTAATAGTACCCTAAAAGCCATTTTATTAGTCCATTTAAAGCTATCCTATTCTGTTCAATAGTAGCCCATCATGCAAAAATATCTTAACTGCATTAGCCAATTTTCTAATAATGGGTAGTTAGGCTACTGTGGTTTTATTAAATTAAAATCCTTTCCCCTATTTTTATATTCTTAGGCAATTATTTCTGCAGCAAAGATTCTTAAAAGTAGACTTCCTAAATGACAGGGTGATTTTTTAATAATACTCTCAAATACCCAAACTTTTGTACCTATTATACTACTTAGCATTTTATGTGAAAGTGTTGTGGACAAGCGTAGATATACCTCACACCTGGTAAACATACCTACTTTAAATTCTTCTAAAATCATGGGCTGGGGGTTTAGCTTAGTGGTGTAAGTGCCTGCTTGGCAAACGCAAGGTCATGAGTTCGATCCCCAGCACCAAAAAAAAAAAAAAAATTCTTCTGAAATCTTGCCAACCGGGTAAGGGGAAGTAACTGTTAATTTTTTGGTCACCTCATTTTACTAAGACTGATATACAAGGTTAGACTGATATACAAGGTAACATTTTTATAGAAGCTATATTTTTCAATTTCTGGAAAAGATAAAGACATGACAGTCCTATGATTTATAGTCAGAGTATCAACTCCAGGTTAGGACCATTTCTTGACAACACTGAGATGGCTAGGTTGGTCCACAACAAATCTATGGCACGGGAGAGGAAAGACAACTCAAGAGCAACTTGGAAGGGCTGGTCAGCTGCAGGGCCTCCAAATGCCTGAGCCCCAGGTACCAAAGCATGGCAGTGCTCTTGCCCCATGCAGGCAGTGGTCTACCATCTAATCCGCTTCCATGCAAATCCACAGTCCATGGCCATCTATGCTTCCCACCCATTGCCTGTTTAGAACCCACCTGGGGCAGAGACCAGGGAAAGGCAGCCAGGACAGGGACCCAGCCATACTCCTCAGGAGTCTGCATCCCCTGCACCTTGGGTTTTGGCTGTGCTGCACTTAATTTGCATTTCTGATTGACTTGTAAAAGTTCTTTGCATAAAGAATATTAACCCTTTGTTATACTGAAAATTTGCTTTCAATTTGTCCCATCTTTTATACTTACAAATAAATTTTAAATATTACCAAATCTTATTAATTTCTTTCTATACAGTTGCTCAGTTTTTCAAACATTTTTTTAGGAGACTTCCCCAAGTCTAAGATTATAAGAAATATTCTCTTCATATGTTAGTGTTTTGAGGCAGTAACATTTATATACAGAATTTATTTTCTTAATATACTACATATAAGAAAGGGTATAACTTTACTTTGTTGTAAAAGCAGCTATTTTTTCCAATATTAATTTATTGCATACTTTTGTTCTGACATGCCGTATCCTTTAACATATATTAAATGTCCACATATATATTTGATCTGTTCCTGGGTTTCTGGGTTAGTGTATTCCTGGATAGTTACTACCCCAAGAATGCGAGTTCATCATAAATTTCTAAAAAAAAATTACCATAGAGGCTGAGGCAGGAGGATCACTGCAAGTTCTGGGCCAACCTGGTCTACAAAATGAGTTCAAGGCTAGCCTAAATTACATAGTGAAACAGACTCAAAAAGACAAAAAAAAAAAAAAAATGATCTATACCCTTTTCCTTTTCTCAGTTTGCCCAGTGTCCTTAAATACAGCAAATGCTCGAGCCAGCTTACAAGGGTTTTTTTGTTTGTTTTGGGTTTTTTTGCTGATACAAGAGGCTCATTAACAAGCAGACATCTCTAGATTTCTTTCTTTCCACCTTTTGGTACTCTAATTATTACAAATTTCAAATTTCTTTAAACTATTTCAGTACCTGAAACAGCTTTTGTTTCTGTGGAACTTTATTTTCAAAATGCCTGCGTGAAGCAGTGCTGATGGTCCTCTGGGCAATCTGTCGGAGAGCCTGAAATGGGAAAGCCACATACATTAAGCATATTTAGAGCCTAAAGAAGCCTTTCAAACCAGCCATTTTCAAATTGGGCATGGTGGTGCACTCCTGGAATCCCAGCACTTGGGAGACTAAGGTAGGAGGATCACCACGAGTTCGAAGCCAGCCTAAATTTACAACGTAAGTTCAAAGAGTTCAAGGCCAGCCTGGGTTACACAGTAAGTTCAAGGCCTGCCTGCACTACATAGCGAGACACTGTCTCAAAAACCGAAATAAACAAACCAGCAATCTTCAACCCTTCATGTTATAAGACACTGACATCGGATTTGTCAATAACAAAGCTATGGGCTAGCATTCTGATTTTTCAATTTTCTCTCGATCCTCTGCTTTGCTACTACATTCTACAGTGTCCAAAGACCATATTCACAACTTCTGCCTAAGAACCAGTAAGCAGCCTTTTGTAATCTTTGAGAAAAACAAATAATACGCAGGTATTACAAAAATAAAGAATGACTGGTCAAAATTGAAATGTTTTCATTTAATATCCCCCTATATTATTAAAAATCCATTACTTGGCACCAAACACACCAGCACGATTCCTATTAAAATGTTCCCCTGGAACCTTTGTGGTGCTCAGATCAATGAATACGCTGAGGATGTTCTGCCAGTGAGCAACATTCTCAGCCACCTACGAAAACTTTAAGACGGTATAAATCTTTTTAGGATGACTTGTATTACATATTGAACTGAATTAAAGAAAGAAACGCATGCTCCACTTTCTAAAGTAAATGACACTGAGAAATTTTATGAAACGTATTAAATACAATTACTCAAAATAAATTGATCACTATTCATTTTCTCTTTTTCCCCTGAAATTCTGGAAAATATTTCACCAGCCCAAAGTCAGTGTAGAGATAAATGGCAATGGAGAAGGGGCTCATGAAGGCAACACTAAACTTCAGCCCCTGCCTACAGCTGAAACTGAGTGACTCACTGTGCCAGAACCAAGGAAACTCGCAACCTTCAAAAGCAAAGGACACCTTTCCGCCTAGCGCTTCCGGAAGTCAGAACCCCGCGGAGCCGTAGCTTCACTCATTTCGGAGCGACAAGGCACCAAGGTGCCGCTAGCGGTGGTGGTTTCGGCTAAGCCAATTCTAAGGTCGCTCCCCAGTCTCTCCCCGGTCCACATCTGCCCCGCAACGACCGGGGCGAGAGGAACCGTCGGAAAGTAAGGCCGCGCGAGGACAAGAACCAAGGTGACGCCGGGAACCGCCTTTGGTTCTCCTAGGAGCGTTCGTCCTCCTCCCTTAGTCTCTGCGCCAGACCCCTACCACGGTCGCGAATACAAACCCAGAAACGCCTTACCAGCAGATTCCGCAGCATCTTGCCAGGTTACAGCCCACCAACCGTGACGTCCGACTGCTAGGAACTACAGTCACCCAGCTCGGCACCGGAAACGGAACCAGACCGAACTCCAGGCTTTGCGCAAGCGTACAGGAACACAACTCCATCCCAGCGGGGGGAAAAAAGTTTGCGCAGCTCACCAAAGAGAGCGGAAGGAGAGCGCGAGCGCCGCCCGGTTCTTGCCGCTCTAGCCGCGCATCGCTCGGGGCCTGGCTCTCGGTCGCCTCCTAGAGGTGGGCAGTGGAGACTGCGAACAGCGAAGCAAGGGGACCTGCACGCCCAACGTAAACTCAGGTAAAACCAGTAGGAGAACAGGTGTTACAGAAAACTGGTGTTTTCGGCGAGCAGGCGTGAACCGGACAGGCTTCGGACCAGCGCTCAGCGGCCGAGAGAACAGGCGGCGAGGCGAACGGTAGTTGGTGACTCTGGGAACACAGAGAGGACTCCGCGCACAACGACCCGCGAGTCCCCGCCACAGGCTCGGCTGTGCAGACCGCGCCCTCTAGGGATGCTTAAAAGGGGCACTGCATCCCTGATCCATTTAATATTAAAATTATTCTAATCTTTGGAGGTTGTTTCCGTCTACTGCGTGTTAATGGGTCCTCCAAGTGACATGTCCCATTCTAATTCTTTTCCTCACCAAGGTTTATGAAAACCCAGTTTGTGTCTTCAAGACTGAAAGGACCTGGTTTTTCTTCTGAGTTACAGGCTGTGGTCAAATCTTTAAGTATAATTGCCACATGCCAATAGCTATCGAATGAAGACTTCAAGTTTATTGTCTATAATTTGAACTTGTTAAAACTGTGCTGTTTTTCCATTTAACCAGCTGGATTGAAATATCCTAAGAACGGATTGTGACTTTCTCACCAATTCCCTAGTATTGCTGCTTAAAGGTATGACAGATCTAGAAAGCGATTATTATAAATAGCTAAGTTATTTAGAAATACCGAAGGCAGTCAGGCAGAACTGGGCCCCTTTGGAAGGTCAGTGAAGAAGACAACTGTGGCTGCAGATGCATGCGTTGAAAAACCAGGCCTCAAGAAAGAGAGAAACGGCTACACCCATAAACTTCTCCTAGGGAGGAACAGCAGTGACTGATAATCTCCTGGAACAGGGGACCAAAACCTCCTCAACCCACCCCTTCCAGGAGAATCCTTGTCCAGCCAACGTGCACTTACTTGCTTCCCCAGTTGGCCCCAATTAATCGATACTGCCTAAATGATTATATTTGTTATATTATTGGTTCACCATAGTTTTGTACCACTTCACACCTACCTTGTGACACCTACCTGAGTGACTATACTTGTGATCTTGTTGATTATAGTTCTGCCCCATCTTAGACCGCCTCGCCTCATGGTTTTATTCTATAAAACTCCCTTGAAAAGACGGTTCTCTGGTCATCCACTCAAGACCCCTTCTGTCTTAGACAAAAGCTTTTCCTTTCTTGATAAATACTTCCTACTCTTAAATTCCATTGTTCTTAGAATTCATTCCTCAATTTTAGAGAACAAGAATGTGTATTAGACATCTAGTAGGTTGGGAATTATATTTCACTTACATTATTGGAGGTCCTATAACAACCCTACATCACTATGACTCTACCCAAAGAACCAAGTTAGTAGATCCTCACATTGATGAAGATTCTTAGTTTCTGTCACTTAGCACAGTGCAATATCCT
The DNA here is from genome assembly GCA_004027295.1 of Dolichotis patagonum. Lineage (NCBI taxonomy): Eukaryota > Metazoa > Chordata > Mammalia > Rodentia > Caviidae > Dolichotis > Dolichotis patagonum. The sequence goes on along the minus strand of PVJX010002072.1, from coordinate 28,789 downwards.
CTTTACTGGATCATTCCACCTGTAGACACAATCCCAATTTTTTAAAACCTATCACTTTCAAGTTACCCATTTCTGTTCTTTAGAAGAACTCTTTTACACTTGTCTTTCTTTCTCCACCCCCTGCCCAACAGGGTCTCACCATGTAATGCAGGCTGGCCTTGAACTCACTTATATAGCCTAGGCTAGCCTATAACTCACGGAGACCCACCAGCCTCAGCCTCCAGAGTGCTGGTATTGCAGGTGTGCACCACCATGCCCAGCTTCTAACCTCTTCTTGACTCCTCTGGGCAAGCTTTCACTGCAGTCATTAGATTTCTCATAGCTTCCATGTTGCTCCATTCATATCTATCTCGATGTTCAGCTTCTCCATCTGTCAGGACCAGGATTTACATTCAATTTTGAAATAAACCATAAATGCAAGAGAATGTAACATGATGGAGAGTTTGGGCTGAAAGCACAAATACATGACAATGTCCAAAGCGACACTTCCCTTCAACTCAATGTATGTTCACATAGAGAGCTAAGGAGCACATCAAACTGAAAACCAAACTGAATTCTGTAATAACAGGGCATGAGGAACCACAGACTGAAGCTGTGGCAAGATCAGATTTTATTCCTCTACCTACAGGTGGGCTGACATGACAGTATCAGTAAACATCTAAAGGAGGAAGTGAATATATATATATATAGGTTTTATGGTTGGGGCTGCAGTTTTAAACAATTCTGAAGAATTTGGATGGAAAGTTTGAAGTCAAAAACTGCAGAGAACATAAGCTCAGGTGTGTAGATGAAACTAGCATCAAGAAGAGGTTAAATCAGATCCTCAATATCTTTACTAACTTTACTTTTTATTTGTAGAGGGCAAGCCATTGCCAGGAATGGAGAGTGAGTTGTTTGTAGTGGCCAGTCCAAGACTCTCTCAGATCAGTCTCAGGCCAGTCCTGATAAATTCTACTTTCTATTCCTCTTCCTTAAATCTTCTTTTCTGCACTTTCCTCAAGACTCAGACATTTAACAGTTTTCCATCATAACCTATAACCAAGACACTAAAAAGTTCTATCAGTTGCAATGTGAATCTGACCACTTCTCATTTTCTCCAATACTACTATCACTCTAGCCCAAGCCATCAACATCTCTTGCTTGGTTTACTGCTAAGACCTTTATAATAGGTTCTTCTCTTTCCACTCTTCTGCTGCCATGCACTCATCTATCTTCCACACCACAATGATCCTTGATAGTAAGTGGCACATAAAAGAATGCTCAGTAAAAGTCAGCTAAAGTAATTAACACAGAAAATGCCTAATAATATTGGTCAGGTGGGGCCAGGGATATAGCTCAGTGGCACAAACACCTGTCTGCAAGCATGAGGTTGTGAATTTGATAAACAGTACATATATATATATATATATATACCAAGTGAACAAATAGCACTGTACAAAATAATTAACTTATTGAAAACTCAGAAAGTATCTTAATACAGGTGGACTTTCCAAACATCCATTAGTCTCAGGGCACACTACTTGCTTCTGCTTTGTTCGAGAGAAAAATATGGCTGAAGTTTGCCTGAGTTTTACTGCATCTCTTTAGGTACACTCAAAATTACCATATTCTGAGTTCATCCTCTGATCCATAAATTACCTTCAAAGGAGGCTCCATTCCAAAACATGAATTTGGTTTTCAAATCATTGTTCTTATATATTTTAGGATGGTTCTTCTGAAAAACACTGCCTACATAGGTTCTTCCCATGAAGACAGAAGTAAATTTTGAGGCAGATAAGTATTCTCAATAAGTTAGGTATCAGATGTGAAAATACTGACTGAAGGTATTCCACAGTTACTAATGAAAAGTAACCAAAGCAGTTACTCAATTTTTTCCTTAAAAAAAAGTTACACCTTGACTTTGATCCTGCCTTAAATTTCCTTAAATTTGAAAAACAGAATTCAGAAAAGCCTTGTGATTTGGGTGGTGTGTGTCTGTGTATGTACACAATTCTGGAACTACACAGCACAACTTAAATCTGTTTCTAATTTGGCAAAAAATGATGTGGAACAGCCTCATGTGAAATTAAATGTATCTGGTTAGATAATTCCTTGTTTTGTCACTATTATGGTCAGGGTTTACAAGGGAGTGGATTTAATACAGGACACACAATTTTTAGTATTATTTTATAATATTCGCCCAATGAGTCAAATGGAAAAGAGTGCAGGAAATCTGCCCACAGACTAGTGCCCCAAAGAATCCAGCTGAGGGCCTGGATTATAAAGCTAGGTCCTGCATGAGTCCCTCGAGACCTAGAGCCCACAATGTCTCATGGAAGTCTGTGTCAAGGGTCTGCACTGGGACGGCCCAACGGTCAGTGGTGGAAGCTAGAAGGTCTACGCCAGCTGGATGAAAGATCCGTGTCAGCAGGCTGAGGGATCTGAACTGGAGCCAGGAAGCGAGGCTCAAGGTAAGGATCAGATCTTCTCCCAAGAGCACTATAGCCAATCTCAGCAACAGCAAGGATCCAAACTCCTCCAACAATGAGAACAGCCAAACTCCTATCAGGAAAGCCAGTGTGACAAACTTCTCAAGATAATCAATGACACACCATCTTACCCTCCAGTTCTCTTTTAATGCTGTTGGCAACAATCCCCAAGTGGACCTTCCACACCCAGCACCATGTTGATTTAGTTCAGCTGGGTTTTACATGTTGACCATTAGTTAATCGATCAGTTACATAGCTACATGGATCACATATTGGCATTAAAGAGTAAGTGCCTTTTATTCACATATTACTTTATTATTGAATAAATAATGTAACTGCAAATCTTGGGGTTTTTTTTAATCATTAAAAGAGTACAGCTAATTACTTTTACCTCTCCCTCTAGTTATTTGATAAACAATTTCCTGAAGGGTGAAAATGAGTCACTGTCCTTTGAAAAGTCATTAGCTACTTACTATGAATGTTAATACTTTGCAATATGCCCAGAGGCATATTCTTTAAAGCCCCTAAACTTCTGAAGCATTTAGTTAGGAATATAATACACACATAACTGTAAATTTAGTGCAAACAAAAGTTTCTCAGGTAACTGATACAAAAAAGTTACTCGGAGATATTCAAGGAAGGTAGTAGTCATTTGAAATATTTTGAAAAGTCAAAAATTTTAGCAAGCTTCAGTAAAATCAGAATAAATGGGAGAATCCTAAAAGCATTCCAGACTTAGAGTATTATTATAGACAGCTAAATTAGGTAGAAATAGAGTAGGCAGTCAGACAGGATTGGGCCCTGGAGGGAGTCAGTGCATATGAGAATCCATCAGGACTGTGGCTGGAAGTACACCTGAAGATTAAAATCACAATGGATAGTTTTACATACTTCCCTAAAGGATGCACTGAGGCTTGGGATTATTGGTATCTCCATTTTGAGATTTCTCATTATCTCATTAGGGGTTGGCCACTCTCTCTCACCTGTGAAGACTAAGACTAAAACCACTAAGACTAAAAACAAAATAAAGATTACAGACTATCAACCAATGTGAATGATGTCACCCATATATCTTTGCTACCATTAGATCAGTATTATCTAAGCAAATATACTTGCAATCTTATTGATCATAATTTTGACTCACTTTGTACACACCTTATGATTCTGTCCTATAAAGTTTTGAGAAGTGGACTCATTGGCTACCCATTTGGGATCCCTCCCACCTCTCAGCAGCTATTCTTATTTCCCATCCCCATTCCTCATCCCCATTCCTTTTCTCCAATAAAATTTCCTATTCAACCTCTGGTTCCTTAGAATTCATTGTTTAACTTCAGGGGACATGAAGTCAGAATACATGACATCTAGCATTTCCCCTATAACAAAATGATTAACCACCCGAATTTAGAATCAAGCATAGTATGTCACAGGAACTGTAAAAATAAGAGGACTAGGAGGTCCTACCGGCCAGGGAGAAACAGCAGGGAAGCCATGCATCCCCCACCCTGTGCACCAGCAGAAGCCCTACCTGCTGGGGAGGAGCAACAAGGAGGCTGTGCAGCCTCCCTTGTACTAGCGGAGGCTGTCACCCAGGGAGAAGCAGCGTGGAAGCTGTGTGCCAGTGGAGGTCCTGTTGCCCAAGGAGAACCAGCAAGGAAGCCGCCTCTGCCCCCCCTCCCCCATAAGTAACTGGACATGACACAGGCTAAGATGATAATAACTGAAGTAAGGAAGCAACCTGACATTTAATGTTGTATGACTGACTTTGCCTGGGGTCAGCAGTCTTTGCAACTATTTAGACTACAGCAATATGCAATATAGTAATGATTATGGATTTCCTACTGTCCTATCACTGTTTTATTGTACTGTTGTTCTACTCCCTTTAAAATAAAAAAATAAAGTTTGTATAGACAGGCAAAATATACAGAGAGGCAAAAAAAAAAGAGGACTGGATTGGGTGTAAAAAGGTAACACTATAATGAAGAACTTGTAAGGCAGACAGATCCTGAGGCTGTCACTTGTGGGAGGTCGAGGTCTTGAGGTCTGGCTGGCCGCCCTGGCAGAAGAGAGTCTGAGCACAGTCAGACTCCCCATTCCTTGGCACACTGAGTACAGCATCCCTGCCAGGGCCGCCCCGCTTGGAGCCCACCCCACAATGCATCCCCACCTTCCCTAAACCTACTTCCACCCTTTCTGAAGCTCAATCTTGCCCTTCCTCTGAGCTCACTTCCGCCCTTCCTTTTCAGTCTATATATACTCCTGCACGTCTGTAATAAAATCGGATCTGCACCATCAGCCTGATCTCCAGAGTTGTCTGTCACCCCTTGTCAGGCCCCCGCAGTCCCAAAAAGGCTGCAAGTGGTGCCCAACCTGAGGCAATTGTGCCTCCTTGGACTCAGTAAGTACTTGGTCCCCACCCACATCATGGGCCCTGCACTTTGCAAGGAGCAGCACCCTCAGGCACGGGTTCTTGCTGCCCTCTTGCAGGCTAGGCAATGCAAAATTGCCGAATCCACCCTTTCCCAGTATTGGGAAATCCTTCTCCCCCTTAATCCCTGGCTCTGCACTGCCTACCCATGGGACCTTCAGACTTGGATTCGGCTCCTAAAGCGAGTCCAAGCAGCAGAGAAACATGAGGGGAAAGTCTTTCCTCTGGGGCTCCAACCTGCTTTACTTACCATCCAAGCGTGTTTGATGGGCTTGGACATCACTGGGGTCGATGCAGAGGCCTTCCCACTGTTAGCGGATCCCGCCCCTTGTGCTGCCACAGTGCTCACAGGGGGTCCATCCCTTACCCACAACTTGGAGAACGATCTTTCGCTGTGTCAGCAGGATCAGGTAAACTCAATGGAGGTGAGGGCCTCTATTTCGCCAAAAATCTACCCATCTCTCAGGCCCTTAAAGGGTCCAAAGATGGCACCGAGAGAAGGGTCCCACCCCGGCCAAGTTTGCCATGCACTGACAGGCTGGAACCCTTGCCCTGTCAGATGATGAAAGTGTAACTTGACAGGGAGGACCCGCCTGCCTTCCCGGCAGCACCACCTAATGGCGATGATGGGTCATTACACCCTAAAGATCCATGGAAATCCTACTGTCAGACAAAAATAAATAGAATATCTCAGTCTATCACTACAGAATGGCATGATTATTATGAGGGCTTGTGCTGTACTCAGAATAATCGGGCAAAACATTGGGAATGGGAAAAAGAGGTAAATGATGCATTTCCTGTTAATTTACATCAGAATCCTGCTCGCTCTTTGCACTGGTATCCTCACAAACATACCACCTTAAAGCGCCTCTGGGAGGCAGTCAAGGAGGATGGTATCCAAGGGCCTTTTGCCCAACAACTCCTTGAAACAGTCAGTATGGAACTTAATTGTCCCACTGACTGGAAACAGCTAGCAAGAGCCATTTTTAGTAGTGGTCAATCCCTAAACTGGCTGGCTATCTATAAGGATGAATGTGAACAACAATGTGCTCCAAATGCAAATGTGCTTGTTGCTGGGAGACAGACTGCTGCTCTAAGACTGATAGAGATGACAGCCCGTTAAACTCCAAACAGGGCAACCCTCTGCCTGGCAACAAAAAAGGGACCCAATAAACAACAAACATGACACAGGTATTATTATATAAAGGATTACTTCTTTTCCATCTCCCTACACCCTGAAGACCAGCCAAAATTTGCCTTTTCTATACCCCAAACGAACCACAATGCCCCTTTTGAGAGATACCATTGGACAGTCTGCTACAGATTTTAAAAGGTTACTTAATAGAAACTGCTGCTTTCTGCTCCTCTCCCTGCTTCTTAGAGGCCCCCAGGCAGGGGAGGACACCAAAGCCTATACTGAGCCTGGAGTCTGGCCCAGAGAAAGAAGGTAGAAAGACAATGTTGCTTGTTTCAGCTGCAAGGAAAAATCAGGGTTATGGTTCAATCTGCTCAAAACATAGTTCAAATCTTCATAATTACTGTATTGCTCAATTGGTTATTCTTCCCCTGACAAAAACTGGAACATCTATAAGTAAAGAAAAGGTACCTAGGGATTTTGGATCTTTTGATACTTATTAGAGAGGTAGGACACGGCTCTGGCCTGCCTGAGCTACTCTGGTTTTTCCTATCACCTGTGCACATGCTTTATAAATCCAGAGTTTACACTGCACTGGTGCTCAGATCCCCAACAACAGTGGAGTCTCCAGCCCAGAGCAGGAGCACCATCTGCATGTCACAAGAGAGCCCAAGGCACCTAAATATATCTTCATACTGGATAATAAAAACACCCAGTCCAGTGCTAATGTGGGATCGTGGGTATGTTTGTGTTTTTCCAGGAAAAGCTAAATGGCCTAACTGGGTGCCAGTGTGTGCTGTCCAGCTGTATCATGAGCCCAAACCCAGAAAAGGTGTTGATTCCTCTCAAGAAGCTGATGCCCAGTCCTATGACAGTGATGCCTTGGAGACCACGCCACAATAGAAAAGGATGAAGCTAGACTTGACCCAAGATGCTCACAAGATGGTAATCACAAATAAAAAAAGGTCCAGATAGGTGATGGAAGTACATGCGAAGTCCTATGACAAAAATACGTTAATTATAGATTTTGTCTTTTTCAAATTCTTTGGTAAGAGATCTCTGCTAATTGACCTATAACAAATCTGACTAGTCTCTTTAAAATTACAAAATGTACAGCTGTAGAAAAATTTGTGTAATTCAATTTGGCCAATATATTGAGTGCACTGATTGTGTAAGATGTGCATTAGTCTGCCTTTGAATCTGTCTGCTTGTCCAGTCTAGACTTGGAGAATTCCCATGGACACTGACAACTGTGTTTGTTTCTACATGTTTGAATCTGTACAATTGTCCATGTTTGTCCATTTGTGAACAGCTGTTCTTTTTTTATTCTGTGCTCAGCAATTTTCCTTTTTCCTTTTTCTTTTGCATTTATAGATCATTTACTCAAGATTTACTTGAGTTATAAAATTACAACACATGCTTCCACCTGGGCTCCCAGTTAGTCAAAATGATACTAGTCAGTTATGTAAATGTAATGTACATTGTTGCTTATCATAATTTGAGAGTCTATCATTGTTCAAAAACAATGCTAAATGTTATGACTGGAGTTTTCTTAAGAAAAAATTATAAAAATGATTAAACAAATATCCCTTGGGGTTGGGATTGTTGGACAGGACTTCAATTGATGAATAAGAAAGTGGCCACCTGGTAACCTTTTACCAGCTCTTGTTCATTGATTGGAGGCTCCAATGATCTCCATAGCCTTCTGGGAGACATCTCAACTAAAGTTATATCAAAGTCTTATTGTAATATGTTCACATTGGTCATCATTAAAAGCCGTAATATAAAAATTTTTGATTTAAAAAATGCCCATACAAAAGTTTTCATATGGTTATGACAAATGATTGTTGTTAACTTCATGGTGTATTCATATATTCATGCTTTGATATGTTTTTCCAAAATGGAAAATAGGGATTGTTTATGGTGACAGAATTTTGGTTTAGACTCACACCTCTGTCTCTAACAAATGCTTATGAGATATATATCCCCGAGCCAGGGATTTAGCTCAGTGGCTTAAGTGCCTGCCTAGCAAGCACGAGGTTGCGAGTTCAATCCCTGGTACGAAAAAAAAAAAAAAAGAGATATATATCCCCCTAAACGACAACAAGTTACGTAAAATCTTTTACGTATTAGATAGGGATTATTAACCAAAACAGAGAAATTTGATGTCCAAACGCAGATTCAAAATGTTACAAAATGTCATCATGGTTTTTTATGCTACCACATTGTTTGATTTCTAAATTCTCTATGTAAAATATGTAACTGTTTGCTAATATTCTACAGGCATTCAAATGTTAAAACAGTCGTGGTTGTTGAAAAATAATGGTCCTTGTTACATCAGTGCCTCCATACAATTGGCATTAATAAAAAAAAGGGGGGAGGGGAATCTGTGGGAGGTCGAGGTCCTGAGGTCTGGCTGGCTTCCCTGGCAGAAGAGAGTCTGAGCACACTCAGACTCCCCATTCCTCGGCACACCAAGTAGAGCATCCCTGCCAGGGCCGCCCCGCTTGGAGCCCGCCCCGAAGTGCATCCTCGCCTTCCCTAAGCCTACTTCTGCCCTTCCTGTAGCTCAATCCCACCCTTCCTCTGAGCTCACTTCCGCCCTCCCTCTTCAGTCTATATATACTCTGTACTTCTGTAATAAAATCGGATCTGTGCCATTAGCTTGATCTCTGGAGTCATCTTTGTCACCCCTTGCCAGGCCCCTGCAGCCCCAAAAAGGCTGCACTTAGTAGTAAGATGAGTGACGGTGGAGTGTAACTTAGGGAGAACATCTGCCTAGCACATGACTCCCTGGGTTCAATCACCGCCACAGGAAACAATATTGATGACAATAATAATGACTGAAGGCAAATTACATTGAGAGAGCAAAAGTACTTCCATTTTGTTTCCTAGTCTCCATTTTAACCAGTAGTTAGACTTTTAATGAACCTTAACCGTACTTCCCTAGAATAGCCCCCTCCCTTGTTAACCACAAAACCCACAAAGGAAGGAACTAGCAGTTGGGCTGGTATACCTATGGCCACATCCTGAATGACAAACTAGTCAGATGTTTGGAGAGGTGTCTTGTGACATTCTAACAAAATGATGTGGTATAACATGACCTCCACAGGAACCAGGAGATCTTGTGATCCCCTAAGGATGTATTTAATATAATGTAAGACAAAGACTCAGTGTCAGCAGCCTCAACTGCATGGTTGATGTTGTCTGCTGGCTTTTCAAATACACTTGTTTCTCAATTCTCGGTCTCCCATGAGGGAATTTCTCTTTTGCCATAACAACACTATCTACGATCTATGATCTATGTATACTTCAGTTTCTTTATCCTTAAATGAAGATAACAGAATCCACCATCACTGGGTGCCTACAAGGCCTAAGTGAGGTAACTCAGTAAATATTAGTTATTGTCGAAGGAAAGACTGGCTAGGAGAAACAGATAAACGAAAGAAAAATTCAGATAGAAAATATAACACCTGCAGAGGCAACAATGAGATGGTAACATGCTGGAGAATTACAAAGAACATGATCTGGCAAGACAACTGGAGGACTGTAGTAACAGTGGAAAGCTGACTTCAATGATGAATATTATCTTGAAGGTGCCTCAGCACCATTCCAAGGATTAAACAGCCAACTGTCATAATGAGATCCCTATTTTATAAAAATCAGTTTAATAGTAAGGAAAGGCAGGATTGGATGTAAGCTACTGGAGCCTGTCAGTCAGACAGCTCCTACACTAATCCAAGGAAGAAAGAAAACCTTACCTAAGAAGCAAAAGGATGTATGTATATAAGGATATAGAGACCCAATTAAGAGGAATTAAGTTCAAAACTCAAAACTTAATATCTCACATACACACACACACACATACCTCGCGCGCCATCTCAGGGCTGGGGTGGAGTTTAGTAGGCCGTAGGCTCAAACTTTGATCCCCACCTACTCCTAACAACAAAAAGAATCCCCATGTTCACAAGGAGTGGTTCTTAGTCTTGCCTTAGTAACCTAGGTTAATTCAATATTACCCTAATCAATGAGTTCAGGTAGAATAAGAAAGCGTAAGAAAAGATAGTGCAAAGATGATAAAAGAAACGATAGAGAATTTAAAGCTGCTCATGGAGTATGTACTGCAATGGCGAAGGTTGAGGGATTCATCCACAAGAGACTGAGACTCAGGAAACAAGTGAGTTTTAAAAGCTGCAGCAGTCAGCAGCAAATTCAGACAGCTGCAGCTGCTGACCCCAGTCCTCTGCTGTTTTCCTTGTATACCAAGTGTGAGTTCACAGGTCAGAGGGCTGCCATGGATACCACCTTTACAACACCATCACTGCTTTGGAATGTCACAAAATCTTCTTACACATCTGATTAGGTGACACACAAGAATGTGGGCCACCTTGAGATAAAACTGTTTCTCCTTATAGCCAATTAAGGGAGAAGAGGCCTTTTGGAAACTAGGCCAAAGTTTACTCACTGTTTTGAAGTCTAACTGCTAGCTAAGCACCTAAGCTACAATCCATACGCTACAAAGTAAGTGAAGTTTTCGAGACCAGGGTTTAGGGGTTACAAATGTTCTCACAGCTTAAGGTGAGAAGCAAGCACAGCATGATCTCCAGACTCAGCATTTCATATGGTTCTGAAAATCAGAAGTTACAGACAGACACTAAAAATGGACAGGGAAATAAAATTCCTATCAGCTGAACAAAAAGATCAAGAAAAGAGTTTTTAGTTGGTCTGGCAGCTCTTCATTGAGAGCCGACTTTTATATACTTGGTATTAAATGCTTTTTATTCATCATTTACCTTATTTCTCCAAAAAATATCAGTGGATGCTAAAGTCCCTACTCTGAGGCAATCTTAAGATGCAGTTGGTAAATATAAAAGCCATGTCAGCTGGATCTGAAACATTCCCTAATGCTTCACAAAGTGTAGTCTACAGCTGAATGGTGACTTGCCAATTATTTACTATTTATCTAAACCTTTTATCAGAAATAAGATAACAATTTGCCAAGTGGCACCATACTAGTGAAATCTATTACTTGTAAATTACTTCCACAAACACAGAGCTTTCAAATATCCTTTTGGGGTCTATCAGCTATTAAGGCTGGCCCAAAATACAGGAAAAGATACCAATATGAATAAAAGAAAAAAAGACTAATCAAGAATAACTAAAAACCTTACTCTTAGCGAATGAGAAAATAAAATAATACATATATATAATACATATATATATATATATATATATCAGTATTCTCAGAAAAGATATTCTATATATGAACCAAGATTAGGAAATTATGAAAACAAGAGAAATGAAAGAAGGCTTAGAAATTACAAAGTTTTTAAATATATTACTAATCCAACAGAAAGGAGAGAATCTGGAAAAAACAAAACAAATTGAAGAATTCTCCTAGAAAGATGAGACAATTGTACGTAAATAACCAGAAGAAAAAGAAAAGGAAATCAGGCACCAAATCAGAAGGTCCAACCTTTCAGAAGCAGGAACGGAAGCTATCAAAGGGGGAGGGAGGGCAAGACTTGGAAAGAAAACTTGGAAAGAACTTGGAAAGAAAACTGCTCCTCACAATGCAATGTAGGCAAGAAAAAGGCACTTTAGACATAGAAAGTCTCGGAAAATTTATGTTTCATGTCAGACTTCTAAGACATATGTATGTTTCAGAAGGGATCGTAAACAAGAGAATGAATCAGGTAACACAACAACATGCAAGAATAACAACAGGAAGTCGTAAGACACCAGCTGCACAGCAGGCCAAGAGCAACTAGTACAGACTAACACAGAACTACTTCAGAAGAGATCTTGCTAGTGAAATCGCAGATGTTACTACCAGTCATTTGTGCATAATGATAAGGGCGCGGTAGACTTGATGGAGAACCAGGAAAAGTTTCAAGATAGGTTTGCAGAAAACTACCTAAGTGTTAAAACCAAGACAATTATTAACACCAGGAAAAACAAAATTATACAGAGAAATGTAATCATGGTACCGTCTATAGTATTGGTTATTTTTATAGGCATAAATAATAATTAATCTGTTTATTAGTTATTAAGGCATAACCATACAAGATATGCGTTAGAACTAAGTCACCATGTAACACTATCAAAAAGAAAACTATCCAAAACTTAAAATCAAACAAAAGTAGAACAGACATTGTTTTGATAAACTGAGATAAAAATACAAACAACTTGTTAGCAGTATCAGGTCTTTATTCCTCTACCAGCCCCTCAAAGCTGCACATTCACAAAGAATGAAACTTTACAACTTACCCAATAAAGACATGCATGTAATACCTTTAACAGTATTCCCACAAAGGTAAGAAGTAACAGGCTCAGACAGCATTCATTAACTCTAGCTCTATCTCCCCTTAGTAGTCAGTCTTTTAACTTCCTGTGTGATCTTATTTTCATTACCCATGCCTCTATTTACCAAAGTTTTTTCTTGATATATCAAATTTAGCTAGTCTGACTACAGCTCAGGTAACAACCTGACCACTTCTTATTAAGAACAGATATTCCTCAGTAATATATGTATCTTGTGATTTATATTGTCAGAGTGATTGATAATACAAATAATTAATCTAACAATGAATAGCATATGATTAAATCTAAGCATAAAGAAGTTAAAGCCTGAAGTCAATGACCCTGACTTAAAAGTAAATACTAAACTTCAGCAACATCAGGGCATTTTTATTTCAGCAAGACACTGGAACACAGCAAAATTAATTTTGTTCATTTTTATTAATGCAGAACTTATGAACAGAATGTTATCTTTAAATATAATCAAGATTACAAATAAACTGTCACTATCCAATAAACCATATTCCCATCACTCTTCTCTAGGTTGAATGATTCTCTATTCAGTATAGTTATTTTTTTCCCACATTTGCAAATCACTTTAGGATTTTAATGAAATTTCTTAGTTTTTATTTACTGAATAATTTCTTCAATTGGAAAACTTTTCGTATCAAAATACTTCCTAAAAACTACTTTTGTAAGTCTTCTACGTAACCTTGTTGCTGTAAAATGCAGTAGAATTCTTTGAAATTTGAATATGATGCCAATGTTTCTAAATTTAAGCATAAAGGCTGTAAGAAATATTTTACCTCCCCCATGCTTCGCAGGGGCCACGTAAAAATTTTGTATCAATTTTCTTTATATTTAGCACAAAGAAATCCTTACAATTCAAAAAAAGAGGGAGGGCCTTAGGTCATCAATACACTTGTAAAACAGATTAAACTCCAATTATATTTTAGACTATCTTCTCCAGCAATGTGAAAATGCTGACAGTTTTTCAATGTTTCTTTTAACTTGGTCAGTTTGAAAAACTGGGGGTGGGGCACAAACAGAGAGAAGGACAGGGATACACAGAAGGTTGCAGGATAGCAGACCTCCTTCAACAGCACAGACTCAATCTGGAAAGAATGAAGGAATCACCGTTCGCCATGACAGACCCAGAAAACAAATTCCATGTGTAAGAAGGACAACTTTCACATAAACAACATTCCAAAGGACTGGCAAAACAAAGACTATATCTAAATAAAGAATACTCTCTGTATTCAGAAATTTTAGGAGAATCATTTATCAGACTCCTACAAGTAATGCTTTTATGAGTTAAAAGTCACTGTAAATTACAAGTCCTTTTAACTAAGTTTCATATGTTATACAAAACTTAAGGGTGGCACATTTCTATTATTAACTATTACATTGCTTTATTTCTTAAAAATATATATTAATCAAAATTTATAATTATCCACACCTTCTGATTTCATATATAACTGAATGAAATTATTATAAACTCTTAATAACAGGCATTCTTCATATAAACATGAGTTTTTAGTTTAAAAAGATGCAATTAAGTCACTTCTATTAAATACATACATTTTCATGTATGTGGAAAAATAAATTTATATTTATTTCAAGAATAAGTTCCATAGCAAATAATTACAGCATTTATTCAATAAAGAATATTAAAATAATCCCAGTTAGCAAATAACTTCAACCATATACATTATAACTAATTACGTACATATTCCAAAATCTCCAGAAATAGGATAATTATAGAACACCTTCTTAAAGCATGTCTTGGGAAACTAGCCAAAACACTTGATAAATGAACTAACGAGAATGTGTATACACATCCATATTTGACCTGTATGTACTGAAGGAAATTCAGAGAAAAATTGAAGTTTCAAAATTTTCTGAAATATATTGTTAGTACTTAAAACACTTACCTGCCAAATAAGGATAGCCTGAGGTATTTCCAATGTTGAAGTAAGTTTCTGGATGTTAATACCACAAGAACAAAAACAGACTCCTCTGGGCACTGACCTCTACTTTACAGTGGAGGCAGAGGATGAGGGTCTGCCAAGGAGTTTGCATCTCACCTTATTCTTTTCCCTTATAAAACATAAGCTTCAAGGGAAGTGACCACATTGAAAACATTTCACCTGAGCTGGGGTTCCTGAGGGCAATGTTTTAACAAGTGAGAAGAGGAAATTTCAATTCTCCTGTCCAGGACATACCTGCCCTTTTTAGACATGAGCATTACTGTCCACACTGGACAAGATGAGCATGCTCTCTGAAATCAAAGCTGAGCCTGACCAACACCTAGCACAGACAAACTCAATACATGAACCATCTAAAATAAGCAAGACAGTACTTTAAGCCTTTATACATGACACATGAAAATGAAGACGTTTTATTAAACTGTTTTTCATCTTTCTGTGACTATGAATCTGAAAGGATTAGCAAGTGACTGCACTCATACATCTTATAATGTCCTTCCATCACACAATAGGCACAGATGTACAGCATCATCTGTCAATATATTATTGACATAGCATCAACATTTAAGCAGTAAACACATTTCACATGAAAGTTGTATATGCATCACATGGCCTGTCAATAGGAAGCGAACATTAAAATACAAGTTTAACAGTTACAGTGTTGATACAATCAATACATCAAATACTTATATCCATCATATATAAGTCATCCATAGCAAAGAAGCAAAGGACAAAGACTGTTCTTTTTTAAAGTTTTATGTGTCAACCTCAAAATGCCATGGTATCAGCAGTGTTACTACTGTTTCTATATTTATGATTAATTACTAGCAGAACGACTCCCAGAAGGAAAGAGATTGACCCAACAGTGATGTAAGCAATCCCCAAAAATGGATTTTTTCCTCCCATCCATGAAATAGTGCTCAAGATCATCCGTTTTCGTCCATCAAAAGAATGTACAGGGTAATCTGAGGAGGGTATAGGAAGACTTTTCCATCTCTGATTACTTGATAATTTAAAATACAATACTTCAAGTTGCTACTTAACTGCTTATATATAATTCATACGTATAATTCTATAACACACAGGTATTTTACTCATGTTCTGAATCACAAAAAAAAAACGTATTATTTTGAAAGGGTATATATTATATTTTACCGAACAGTAAGAGTTATATAAGGAGTTTAAGATGGTTTTGTTCTCATTTCATAGGAGGGGCAAAAAGCTTCTAAAGTATAGCACAGTGTTAAAAAATACTTCAGATGAACAGCAGTGAAGCCCATACAAGAAGCAGGGGGCTGAGAGCGCAAAAGAAATTAAGGAAGGGGAAGTATCCACAAACTCGAAGAGCACGTGTAACAAGAACATGGCAAAGAGACTGAGGGTTCTGAGCAGAAGGCCAAACAACACAAACCATGGTTCATGCTCATTTGGAGTAATGATAAAACTCATGCATGACAGAGCTGGAGGCTAGGACAGAGTCACAGTGAAAGGTGGCTACAAGGGGACTAAGAAAGGGGACACCAGTTCACCAGACGTATCTTCTACATGGACCTGTTCGAGGACTCTGACAAGCAGGTACGGTGCGGACAGAACAAAGTCCCTGTTAAAAAGTGTACAACTTTTTCAGAAGTGTTCTTGAATCTTGTTAGGCCCCATCTGTTTCTATAGTTTGTGCAACTCTCCACCTCACAGATGCAGACCTATGACTCAAAACGGCAGGCTCAGTTCTTAAGTCAATTCCAACCTGAGACAGGAGTGATTTTAAGAGCTCTGCACAATCCAACATGCTAGGGACCCAACACCACATCAAATCACCCACGCTAGGCTCTCTCTCTGTGTGTGTCTCAACCCTAAAAGATGGGCTCCTGCCATAATTCCAGTATCTAGTTCCTATTTTACACTCCATTTTATCACCAACCCTGGATGCTCGCAGGCCCAAAGTCCTGTCTTTTCAGTCTTTGAGAAACCCTGCACTCTTCCTGACAGTTTTCCTTCCGGTGCTTGGGACGTCGCTGCAGACTTCCTGCAGGTGACCTTCAACCAAGAGCTCCCGCTGCCCGTGGCCTCCCTGCACTGTGGTCTGAAGGAGACGCCAGGCCGGTATTCGTCCTTATTGTTTTAGATCTATCGGATGGTGTGGCTTTCCTCTCAGGATAATGTCCTTTTTCCCAGTACCTGAACTTCATCTGTGTGTCCCAAACTGCTCATGTATGAACCTAGTTTCAGAAATTTGGTCACTTTCACTCTGCCACTCTCAGGTCTTACTTTTGTATTCAGGTTTAACATCAAAAGTCTAGCTTCCAAAAATAATCCCTATTTTGGAATTAGTCTATTAATCAGTTACTAAACCATCATAAAAACAAAAGAATACAGCTATGGCTCATTTAGATTATGAAAACTAAAAGATGCAAAAGTCATCAAATATTTAAAATTCTAATATGAATTCTTGCATTCACAACATCTATAAACACTGGACTAGTAATAAAAAGATATAAAAACTTTGTTTAGAACAAAAGGAACTAAACATCTCCCCGCTAAAAAGACTGCACCCATGCAGGTAGAGACTGGTCTGCTGCCCTGAGTGAACTAGCAAGGGACGTGGCCTGCGGTGGTGGCTGAGGGTCAGGACGTGGCCAGCGGAGTCCACGCTTTGGCTTGGACCCCGAGTCTTCTCACTACCACCTGCATAACCTAAGTCAGCCACAGAAGCACTCTAGGGTCCAGGGCTCTTCTCTGTTACACAAAGATGATACCTACTTCATGTTACTGCGTCAATTAAATGACACAGACAGTTCCTGTAACAGTGTTGAAATATAGTAAACATGAAACAGGTAACAATAGTAAAAGTAAACTTGATTTATTAATGTAGAATACAGCTGATAAAATGTTTCAATGCTAGAAATACATAAATTAAGCATGAACAATTATGCTGACGTAAGTTAATATATATGCTATAAGTTAATATATATGCCATTTTTTTCATTAGTGGTTTTTACTTTGTTTTGCTTCTTATCCTATAGTCTAGGCTGTGTTCTTCTTGTTTTATTTTGTTTTGTTTTGTTTTTTATGAGACAGGGTCTCACTTTGTAGTTTTGGTTGGCCTTCAACTCACTAGGTAACCAGGTTTGCCTTGAACTCATAGTGATGCTCCTGCCTCAGCCTCCTGAGTCATGGGATTACAGGCATGTGCTACCATGCCTGGTCAGGCTGTTCTAATATAATCTGCTTAATACTAGGCACACTCACTGCCCTCTGCATTAAGCTCAATTATAGACTCCCTTATAAAAATATCCAGATTCTTAATAAATAAAGCACTTACGTTTTAAGTAATTTTACCAAATGATACGCTTAAAATCCTAGTACAAAGTACACATATAATTGAGATCTTTCTAGAAGATACATTCCCTACACATGTACTCATAAAAATGCAGGGATCAAAACAAAGCACAGATAACACACCTCGGCACTGAGATAAGGCTGCAGTAGATTCCTTTCAAGTTCAGTGACTGCATACACAACCAAAAAAGGATACTGTACGTGATATTCAAATAGTACTGCCCAGCTGGTAATGTTGGATGTAAATCATCTGTCCGTTCTATCAGACGATACAACTTTCGAAAAGTAGGCAATGCCGCAGTGCGCATCCAAACAATCAAATCTTCATTTATGAAGCCATTGTTATCGTCCTCCGAATCCAGCATGTACACTGGATTAGGCCAGTTTACTGGCTTCGTTGTGCCTTAAAGAAGAGTAGGGGAGAGATGAGGAAACAAAACATTCAATTTTACTGAGTTTCAATGAAAAGTCACACTTCTAATACAAAGATGTATAACACACAATCTGAAACTTTTATTTCAAAGGTATACAGATATTCATGTTCTAAGGAATCTTAAAATCTAAGGAGAAAACAATTCCGTATACAACAAAAAAATTACAAAGACTTGATAGATAACAAAGAGACTATAAAAACAACAATACATTTACTATGACCTTGTCTCAACATTTAAAAAAAAAACAAAACTTCAAGGGTGGAGATCTGTACTTAGTGCACACACAGATTCTGGGCTCAATCTTTAGCACTCCACATAAACACACACACGCACACACTGAAATTAAACAAAAATAAATTTGGATTATAAATAAGGTCTTGTTTAAAGCAAACTTTGCTAAGGATATAAAAGATTACAGCTGAAGTGCTTATAAGAAAATCCCAGAGTAGCCAGGGATTTAGCTCAGCAGCATTAAGTGCCTACCTTGCAAGCACATGGCCATGAATTCGATCCCCGGTACCAAGCAAAGCAAAGCAAAGCCAAACCAAGCCAAGCAAGCCAAGCCAAGCCAAGCCAAGCCAAGCCAAGCCAAGCCAAGCCAAGCCAATCCAATCCAATCCAATCCAATCCAATCCAATCCAATCCAATCCATTCAAGCCCACAGAATTTGGATTCATGACTAAAAGTACATATTTCCTCTAGATTTTTTTTTTTTTGATAGGGTCTCCTCACGCAGTTCAGCTGGCCTTGGGCTCACTTTGTAGCCCAGGTTGTCTCAAATTTGTGATAATCCTCCTGCCTAGCCTCGAGAGTGCTGGGATTACAGGCATGCGCCATCATGTACAGCTCCCTTTAGAATTTTAATACATTAGAACTTTTATCTAGGAAGATGAAAGAGGAGGAGAGGGAGGAGAAGGAAGAAGAGAAAGAGAAGAACCTTTTAAATTGGTATGAGGTTGAAGGAAAAATACTTGTTTTAAAAACATTACTTTTAAGATTCCAAAGACAGAAAAATTAAGATACTTCATTGAAGCATCTGGTTGATATTTCTGTATGGGATATGAGTAATTTTTACCTTTAAATCGTTCTTCCAAGGTTCCTTCTCCAGGAGGATTTCTGAATTTCACATGTTTATCTGTCCACCAAGCAATACCTTTCCTTTGCAAACGAATAGGTTTAGGTGTAGGATCAGATTCATTGGAGACCAGAAATAATTCCAATGTATCTAACAAGAAAAGGAAAATACTAGTTAACAACTGCTAAAAATCCACAGCACCTGCTCTATTCTAAGAAAAATGAAGATCTGGTATTTGCTCCTAAAAGTAGAATGATTCACATTTGTCCTTTATTCAGAGGTGAATCAGCCATAGTAACTTTTAATTATAGATGAGCTTCTTTTATTTTTCTCTTTTTTTTTTTTTTTTGACACAGGGTCTCACTACACAGTTCAGGCTGGCCTTGAGTTCACTTTGTAGCCCAGGTTGGTCTCGAACTCGCAATGATCCTTCTGCCTTAGCCTCCTGAGTGCTGGGATTATAGGCATGAGCCACCACGCCTGGCTACAGATGAGCTTCTTTTCCTTTGATATAGACCTAAATCACTTTCCTATACAGTTAGCTGATACGTGAGAAGACCAAGTATTTTAATATTAACCCAAATAAAATTACAAGGTATTAGGGTTTGTCTGGATACCCCCCACAGCCACATATGGTCATGGAGGACAGGGCTTCTTGGAGGCAGCTGACTCTCGTACAGTTGATTAGTTCACTGTCTAGTGCTAAGATTGAGGATGTGAGTGCTACACCTGCCCTGGGGTGAGCAGCCCCATATAAGGGAGGAAAAGAGGCGTGCTCGCCCTCTTTTCCTTTTGCCCCTTTTGCTCTTGTTGCTTTTGCTGTTTTCTGCTACTATGAACAGTTGCTCCTCTGCCATGACACCCTGCCTTGGGGCCAGCTGAATACAGACTGAAACCTCTGCCAATTGTGAGCTAAATAAACCCTTCCTCCTCAATTTTGGGCATCAGATATTTTGTGTCAGCAACAAGAGAAAAGCAATTAACACACAAAATAAATCTGCCTGTCTTCTCTTCCTTTCAATACCTCCTGGCTTATCCTTTTCTGTCTGCAGGCAAGGCCCACACTGGCTACTGTGCCCTTGAAACGTAATTAGTACAAACAAACATGTTCTGTAAATGTGTAACACACATCAGATGTCAGGGACTGAGTATAAAAAATACGTATTAACCTCAATAACTTTTACATACTTTATATACTGAAATATTTTGTGTATACTAAGTTAAATAAAAGTATGAGAATTTTTATTTTCTTATTTTCAAGTTTAAACAAGAATATTTGCCTTTTTTTTTCTGGTACTGGGGATTGAACTCACAACCTTGCGCTTACCAGGCAGGCATTTATGCCACTGAGTTAAATCCCCAGCCCTAAATAAAAAGTATTATAAAAATTAATTTCACATGTTTCTTTAATGTGACTACTATAAAGCTTAAAAGTACCTTTATGACTTACATTGATGGTCCACATTATATTTCTCTTAGACTTTAAGATTGACTACAGCCTTTTCTTAATGGTATCAGTAATCAAAGTCAGTAAAAATGGCAACCTGGCTTTTATTTGATTGTACATGGAGAGGAGAATAGCAAAGTATCTTTGCTTTTCTCAGAGATAGAAATCTATTCTTAAATATAAGAATG
Source organism: Dolichotis patagonum (assembly GCA_004027295.1). Classification (NCBI taxonomy): domain Eukaryota; kingdom Metazoa; phylum Chordata; class Mammalia; order Rodentia; family Caviidae; genus Dolichotis; species Dolichotis patagonum. The sequence continues at coordinate 7,993 of PVJX010002072.1, read as the reverse complement.
CTCAAAAGGAAGCCATAAAACATTAAAACCCCACTCAATACCTAATCAAGTGTTTACCCTAAAGTTGAATTTCTTGATTTCATTCATGACTGCTATACTATCAAATCTGCAGGAAGACTGCACAAAACATCCTAATTACATATGTCTATACCTGTATCTACATTTGTATTTGTATCTTACCATTAAACATGCTGTTGGCAATAGCTCCACAAGGAGCAATTGGTAAGTCTTCATTTCTTCGGTAAGGCTCACATTCCTTACTGGGATTCTGGTTTTTTAAAGGAAAAGAAGAAAGATATTACTTAAACCTCTGGAAGAACTACGAGCTACCTCAAATTATTGATTAAAAATTCAACCCCTGCCTTTTTTTCACTTGCAATACATGCAAAATCAGTGTGTAATTAAAATACATTATAAATAACACTACATATAAATATTCAACATCTATTCTTTACTACGACTGTATTATCTTTCCAATGCAATTTCCACTTGTATCATCAGTTATATATGCATGTATCAAATTAATATCTCTTATTTTGATATCAACATAGAAACCACAAAGTTTTCTGCCTGATAAAAATTTAAAAAACAGTCTACTATCAATCTAGTTGTAACATAATAAAGGGAAACATAGAGGCTAAGGATTTAGCTCAATGGCACAAGTGCATGCCTGGCAAGTGTGAAGTTGTGAGTTCAATCCCTGGTACCCATAAATAAATAAATAAACAAACAAACAAACAAACAGGAATCATAAACTGGAAGTAAAGAGACTAGTGGTTCTCATTTCTTAGACCACTTCACTGATTAAACTGAATCTTATATATAAAATGAACATTACCAGCTAAATAATTTTAAATTTTGTTAATCTTGTATCTAAAAAACAAGCAAGGAATCTAATGCAGCCTCTTAGGATATAACAACAATATAATTGTAAATCAAGCACCATTTTGGGGCCCTTCAAACATACACTAGCTATAATCTCAAAAAACAAATTTAGAAAGGTTTAGGAACTTGGTATCTCTCATAGTAGATATGAATCCTAAAAAGATTTTATGTAGTAAATCCCACATTATTTATAAAATATTGCAGATCTAACTAGAATCCTGTGCATACTAGGAACGATCTAAATAGACTTGTACTGTACTTCTTAAATCCCAGTTATCAGAAACTAGCAATAAAACCAATCAAGATAAGTTGCCCAAGGCATCTGTAAGTTTTCCAGGTCCATTCTTAGTGCAATATAGTTTTACATTGCATTCTAAGAGTCACCAGATCTAAGAGATCCAAAATTACTCTGGATTTTTGAATGTTTGCTGCATGGAGGAGAATAACGTAAACTGCTACTTGGGAAAGTTGAACAGTCAAGAAACTAAGAACTCCCCATCTACACATTCCCGAATAAGGGTAGGCATCAGAAAGGGAGCTTATTAAAAATAAACATTCTAGACTCCACCCCTGCAGATACTGACATATTAAGACTTTGGGCAGTTCTGGAATCCGTATTTTCAAACAGCTGCACAGTTTGTCAGTAACCCACCTTCTGGATTTCACTACTCAGGCTTACCGCAAGTGAAAAAAAAAGAAGAGCATCCCATTCAATATTAAAACACAATTCCAGACATTAAAAGCAGCTTATTTGCATATTTCCACCTGGCATGATAATAATGAGCAATCCTAAACAGAACACATTTATACATCCAGAATGCTAGACTCACCAAAACACCATTACAAGCAGGTGAGTAAAGCCCAAATCCCAATAATGACTAGAAGCAAACAGGTGCTCATGTGTCCTTTGACTGTTAAGAAGTAATTAACCTACGCAAATTCTCAGAAAAAAGTTTTACGGAAGAAACCGTCACTATACAAACTAGAATGACAAGCAATGCTTTCATTTCATCCTAACATTATTAAATATTTTAACATTTCTAATTCAATAGTTTCCATGTGTTCTTATTTCACAGACATCAATTTTCATATTTCATCAACTTACTTACATGCAAAGCACTAGGGTCTCCATTTAGCTGACTATCATCCCGAGATTTCACATAACGACGATGATTTTGATAAAAATTAGATAGGCCATAATACATAAACACATTGCCCTGGAAACAGAAAGGGAACATCTTTTCATATAAAAGCTATTATGTAAACTTGTTTCATGCTACATAAAAACTGAGTACTGTGAGGTTGGGGATTAACTCTGCGGCACAAGCACCTGCCTGGCCAGTGTAGGGTCATGAGTTTGATCCCCGGTATGAAAAACAAACAAACAAACAAAAAAACCCTGAGTAATGTAGGCTTTACAATTTATAATTGGGGATGGCAGATAAGTGAATTCTATAAGTACTGTACTCAGCAATCTAAAATAATGCAATTATAAATAACATTAAAGAAAGTTTGTTACAAAAGCCAAACTTTCCTTAAATACTTCCAAATGGTGCATTAAAAATAACTCTGAAGTAATCTATTAGTCTATTTTGAGCTATCTTCACTCTAAAATTTACACTGTCATTGTTTGTCTACTTTTTATGCTTTGATTTTGTAACTTGAATAATTATTTCTAAGATGACAATATAATTTATCAACTAATATTTCTTAGTGTTACTACTTTGTTTTAAATTCTGTATTATTTCTACCCTTTTTTCTGTTTTGCTTTTTTTCTCTAAAAAAAGAAAAAAACCTTTTTTCTTCTGAATTAGGTGCTTACTCGAGCAGCACTAAATTTTCAGAGGGATAACTGTCAAACTGTCATTTGTTTCCAAGTAAATTCTGACTGAGTAAGCATATAAAACTTATCATACTATATCCTATTAGCAATTAATAAACTAGTAATTAGTAAAGTATATTAGAATATGTTACTTTATTACAATCAAGAAAAGTATCTGAACATGTTTAGAGCACCCAATTTCAAAATAATTTGGGACGGAAGTGTAACCTACATACACTACAGTGATTTAGGAACTGTTAAAACACTATTCTCAAATAATTAAACTCACAAGTAGCAAAAGTATTAAGTTACTTTCTCATTTCTGGCTGCTACCATTATTTTTAAAATTCTTATCTTCAATTAAAGGAATTCAGTTACGTTATGAGTTTCTTATTTGATTTCCTACTTTCACATGTACTATCATTAAATCTTGATTTTCAGCTGGGCCTGGTAGCACCTATGTATAATCCTAGCACGCTGGGAGGCTGTGGCGGGAAGACACAGTTCAAGCCTAGCCTGGACAACAAAGTGACTTAATGAGACTCTGCCTCAAAATTTAAAAAACATACCGGAGATGTAGCTCGGGGAGAAGGCCGTATGCTTAACACTACCCACCCCCCCAAAGTAGGTGTGGTTCATTTTGAAGTTTCAAATTATATAAACTTTCTACTCTATATAAAGGAACTGTTCATATGGAAATCTTTTTTTAAAATAAGGGGTATCAAAATTATATCAGAGAAACACAAAATAAAACTTTTTGAAAAAAAAAATCATTTCAAGGTAGGATCAGTACAGGGCCAGATATGGTAAGTGCATTATTTATAAGCCCAGAGATCCAGAGGTTGAAGCAAGAGGATTATGAGTGCAAGGCCAGCCTCCTACTGAGATCCTGCCTTGAAAAAACTAACTAACAGGATGGGAGTTTGTTCTGAGGCTGTAGCTCAGTGTTAGAGCACTTGTCTCGTATGTGCAAGACCTTGGTTCAATTCCCAGTACAGGGGGGTAAAAAAAAAGAACCACACCAACTGAAAATACAAAAGGGATCCTTCAGTGAACACTGAGACAAAATAACTTACTCTGAGACCATTAAAATCCCTCAAAATGTTTCTAATTCAAAGTTTGTGGAAAAAAACAAAGAATCTACAAAAGAATGAATCTGAGATTAATCATATTTGCAGAGAAAAATTCTGAAATAAGTATTTTTGAATGGGAGAGGAAATAAATGGAGGGAGCTTCTAAATCATTCTAGGTCTCCTTTCTTCAGTACCTGTTTTGACAAAAGTGAGAGTCTCTTTGTATAGTTTGCCCATCATGTAGCAAAATTAGACTTTGAAAGGTGAACTGAATGCATGTTATTCTTTTGAAACAAAGTTCTTTCCCAAATTAGTTTTCCTGGTTTTTCCAAAGGCAGCATTATCCTGTCCTTTATCATTATCCAAGGGCAACTACAGCCATTATCCAAGAGACAACCATCTCTGAGGGGCTGCTAAATTATCTCTATCTTCAAAACATCCAAAAGGCAGAAAACCTAAAATGTTGGCATGTGTTAAAGCAGTTTTTTAACCTCAATTTGCAGATACAGACAAACTGGTCTTTGTATACCTATTCTGAATCTATACATCCTTCAGCCTCTGCTCAGTTTATAAGAATGGGAGACTGCTGTCAATGCAACACACACACACACACACACACACACACACACACACAAAGATGATCCAATGACTTATCAAAATACAAAAAAATGAAAGCTTCAGTGTTCTCATTTTTGTAATCCTTCATGTGTTACAAAAATAATTTAATAGTAAATTATTTTATAATTAAAAGTATGCAAGACAATTTGAGCAGTAATTTAAAAATACAAGCACATGGAGCTATAAGTGACACAAATTATAGTTATAAATTTTTCCAGTGAAAGGATAAAATTTCACCTTAAATTTTGTTCACAAAGTACTTAAGTAAATCATTCAAATGAATATATTTAATTATCAGAAAACAAAATACAACAGCTAAGCATGTAAAACAACCTTCTTCAAAAGTTACAATTTCAATAAATTAAACTGTTTTCTCTATCACAAAAAAGTACCTAGCTTGCAGAAAAAGGACATTACTAATATTTTGTAAAGCATGGCTCTTCTAACACCTTACTTTGAAACACAGACCTCAAATGCCTTTTCCAGAGTGAAGTGAATGGTGCAAACACAAGGTGTCACATTCAAGGACAGACACTTATTACAGGGGCTGGAAGGCTCCGTTCCGGTGTAATCAATCTGTAAGAGAAAAAGATAACTAAGCACCTTCTTGGAGAAAGAGGATACCAAAGACAATCTGAAATAACTTGCTATTTTATTAAAAGGAAAAATACCCAATAAAGTAACCCATAGCCCAGACCAAACGATTTTTTTTTTTTTTTGAGACAGGGCCTCCTGTAGTTCAGGTTGGCCTTGAACTCACCTGTAGCCCAAGCTAGCCTCAAACACCTGTGATTGTCCTGCCTTGGACTAGTGCTGAGATTACAGGCACGCACCACCAGTCTGTTCTTAAGGCCCTCTGTTTATTTGGCAGTGTGAGGTATTAAACACTGAGAAGTGTCCTCTGCTGTTCTACTGGCTAATCTTTCCAATCAAAGTCCTCTCTCCATTCTACCAAAGAAATACACAAAATCACAAACACAAAATTCAAACTGTATATTTTAATATTAAGTCTAAGAGATCAAAAGATCAGCTTTTCCTCTTGAATCTTAGAACCTTAAACACTTTTAGTTACCTCAGCTTTTGAGAGCACATTTTCAAATTACAAACAATTAGGTTTTCAAGATCTACTATTTTTCTAAACCCTAGTACTGAATCTGTCTTCTCCCGGTCCTGGGCTCCTGACAGCTTCACCCCCGCATTCCCCAGGTGACCAGCTCTTCCCTGTTACTCATAAACCCCTTGATTCACACCTGAGTTTATGCTAACAAGATGGCTCAGGATGGGGGGTGCTCACTAAAATACCAAGGTGTGGCTGGGGGCCAGGCCCAGCCTCTGGGGAAGGGATGTCAATCAATCCTACCCAATCCTGAGGTCCTGCACTTCAGTCTGGTCACTGAACTGTGGGGAGCTCTCTGCTGGGTGAACCCACGATGTGCTGGGAGGGAGACGTGACCTGAGAACACAGGGAGAGGACATGGAAGCCCCCAGACCTCACCCTGTGAGTATCTTCTGGGCCCCCTTTCTCCATCCATGTGAAGTGAGGGCAGTCCTGTAGGAGGAGGGGCAGGGCATCTTGGAAACCCCTGGGCTCAGAGTCATTTGGAACCAGCTGGCAAGAAGTATAGAGGGCCCAGACTGCATCTGTGGCTGACCTAGGGGCAGATTTGCGGACCACGCCTTTAAACTGGGGGCAGTTGATGCTAACTCCGTGTTCAGACTCAGAACTGAAATGTGTTATACTGCTTGAAGTCAGAAGACGTGGCCTGATAGCTAAATTCAATGTCCTTTTTTCTCATTATAATTTTTTTACAAATTATACACTTTATTTTTTAATATAAAACTATTTATTGACCACTGCTCACCATTATTTACAATAAAGTAAACAATATACAGTAGGAGCCCTTCACCCGCAGGAAATCTCCCAAAGACCAGCATCTCGGCCTGACTGTTTGGGACCGGGAAATTTGTGGAAACCAGCATTTTGGCCTGACTGTTTGGGACCTGTAGGCCCACCCTTCACCCACAGGGAACCTCCTGGAGACCTGCCTGGGACAAAGTATGGTGGCCCGGCCCGCCTGAGATTCCACAGGTTCTGGGCCACCATACTTTGTCCCAGCCCAGCATCCCCCTTACAACTTAGGGAGCCAGGAGCCCACACAGGGGAGTTAGGACCCTGTGAGGAAGCCAAGAGCCTGTGGGGGAGCCACTGCCCCTCCAGGAACTGAGGGTGCAAGAGATAATTCGACACACATGCAGAGGAAGCATTGGAACACTGCTCAAAGCAAGGAAATATAGAAAAATGACAAAAAGAAAGACCAAAGGCAGGCTCAAAGCTCTAGACCTCCCCAAGAAAGCTTAGAAGCCGTGTACATAGAAGAAAAAAGAAGCCATACACCTGAAATGTCTGAAATGATATCAAATGAAATAAATATGCAACTAGGGAAAGCTATGGAGAAATTCAAATCAGAAATACTTGCCCAGGTAAAAGAAGAACTGATAAAAATAGTGAAACAAATACTGAACGCATCTAGTGAAAACACAGCTAAAAAATTAGAGGAACAAAGCAAACAGATAGAATCCCTAAATGAACACTATATGAAACAAACAGAATACATAAAGCAGATTCAAAGAGATATACAGGAAATCAAAAATGCTACTGAAAGCTGCCAAAACCGCCACAATGAAAGTGAAGATAGAATTTCAGACCTCGAAGATAAGATTGCAGCCAGTGAGCAGGAAAGACAAGATTTTTTAAAAATAACAAAGAATCAGGAAATAACAATTCAACATCTGCAAGATGATGTAAAGAAAAATAACATAAGATTAATAGGGATAAGTGAAAAAGAAGGGGACAACCCAAATGATATCAAGAGGATATTTACAGACGTAATAGCTGAAAACTTCCCAAACATGAGAAGAGAAACTGACATCTGGATAAGTGAAGCATACAGAACTCCAAACAGCCATAAAACTACACCTAGACACATAATAATCACCATCCCAGAAATCCAACATAAGAATAGAATACTAAAAACTGTTAGAGAGAAAAGAGAGATCACCTATAAAGGAAAATCTATCACAATCATGGCAGACTTCTCAACACAAACAATGAAATCAAGAAGAGCATGGAGTGAAGTCTTTCAGATCCTAAAGGAAAACCACTTCCAACCCAGACTGACATACCCTGTAAAACTGTCCTTCAAAATGGATGGAAAATTAAGATACTTCCATGACAAAGAACAGCTGAAGAACTTCACAAACACCAAACCAACCCTATAAAGAATACTGAAAGACATTCTAGATACACATGGGATAAAACCACCAAGCAAGGCAGACAATTAAACAGAATGGAAAGCTAAAGACACAATAGCAGAAAGATAATATGTCAACAATAAGCCAATATATAACAGTTACAACCATTAATGTAAATGGCCTCAACTCACCAATCAAAAGAAACAGACTGGCAGAATGCATCAAGAAACAACATCCAACCATATGCTGTCTACAAGAAACCCATCTAACCCAAAAGGACACTCATAGACTGAAAGTCAAGGGATGGAAAACAATACTTCATGCAACAGGAAACCAAAAAAAA
>PVJX010002071.1:0-139845 GCA_004027295.1 Dolichotis patagonum | reverse complement strand
CCTACATGCTGCCTTCTTATGCCATAATTTGGAGTCCATACCCTTTGAAATTTGTAACTCAACTATAATACCCATTTTACAGATGAAGAAACTGAAGCAAGATAGGTCACCAAACTAGCAAGTGTTGGGGCCAGGTTCACTGTACAGTTCAAATCTAGAATCCATTTACTTAACCACTCCATAATGCTGCCTTCCTTCTTCCATGTATTTATAATCTGCATCTTCCTTTATACATCTATCCTAAACTACATTTACATCCACATCTATATCTGTCTTGATGATTCACAAGTCACATTTGCATGTTAAGGGCTCTGGGAATTTCTTCTATTAAAAAATCTACTAAACTCTGTTGAATTCTAAGATTCTTAAATTTATTTGACACAAGGAACTTCTTCAGACATTTTTTTCTCTCCTTAGTTAGCTTCTGTTAACAACCCACATTGTAGAATATTCTAGAATACCATAAAAATATGTTTGTTGGGACTCAGCTATAAAAACTGAAAATTGAGGATTTCTGAAAGATGAGGGTCTTGAATCCTAGGTTCAGCTTTCTGTTTTAGTTAGATCAATATAAATGTAACTAGCTTACTCAGTATCACAAAGAAAGTTGTCCAATTTTTCAGGTATTAAGTGAGTTTATAGGGAATTAGTAAATGTAGAAAACAGAGCAGACTCATGTTAGTCAGTTTCCCATTACTGGGAACAAAATATCTATCACCCACAACTTAAAGAAGTTTACTTAGCTCACAATCTTCAGGAGGTTCCGTCTAAAGTTGCTGGCCTGAAGGCAAAAGGGGGATGATAGAAGGGTATGGTGCATTACTGTTGCCCATCTCACGCAGTCAGGAAGCAGAGAGAGAAAAGAGGAGCTAATAGATAAGAATGTATCCATTCAGGCCACGCCCCCAAAGACTCACCTCCAGCTATGTTCCACTTCCTTACAACACATTCATTCAGTCCCCTGAGGAGTCTCGTGCTCCCATGATCCAATCACCTGTCAAACACATGAGTCTTGTAGGGCATATTTTAGGTCTAAGTCATAACAACTCTACTCCCAAATGCCCAGTTAGTTGTTCAAATGATCGAAGAGAGATTATAGACAGAAGAATCAAGTAAAGCCACGAACAAACAGTGTAGATGGTGAACATTTTCACTCACATAAAATAAGAATATTGTGACATCAAATAAAATATTAGTTGAAATTTGAGATTTGCATTTAAGATTAAATGTCAACCAATAGCTAGAACTTTATTTATTGTTATATTATATAACATATAGTATTGTCCCTGGTAGGTGCTCAGAAAATTTATGTTGATTTGAACAAATGCATGATTTTGAACAATTTACTTAACCTTCCTGAGCCTTAGTTTCCTTATGTATAAAATGAAGATGATAATAATAATTCCAGTTTCCAGTGTTGTTCAGAAAGTTAAATCTGGTGATGTGTTATAAGCAAGTTTTAATTCTAAAGCCTTGATGTAAATGTCAGCTCACAAATTCCGTCATCACCAATAACAAACTTAGCAGGTTGGGAAGCACAGTATGATCTTACTTCAGTTCTTTCAGTTTTCTCTCTGAGACTTACACCACAAATAGGAGACTTTCATCAGTGGTACATACTGAGGGACTGACAAGACCCCTAGTGTAGAAAGAGTTCAATAAGGCTACAAAAACAAAAGAAGGACAATCCCTCAAACTAGTGCAGATGGAAAGTGTCCCTTAAAAAACACTTAGATGCCAACTCCTTGGTTTACTACCAAGCAGCTGCCCAGGGTTTACTAAACAAGAAAATGCTCTTCTCCTTAACCTTCCCCTTGACATACCTCAAAGCTGCAAGAAAAGATAAGATTTTATGAATAAATCCAGACCACAATCCAAAGTTCATTCTGCTATAATGAATTTCTTGGTGCTGATGCAGAGGTGCCTGAGAAATGCAGCTTGCAGAGAGAGAGAGAGAGAGAGAGAGAGAGAGAGAGAGAGAGAGAGACTATGTTTCTATACTTTATCCAACTGTGCACACCATGACAAAACTTGATTCCTCTTCCCAGATGACTCTCTGGCTACCCCATTCAATACTATAGCCGCCAGACCATGGGAACTGCTGAGCACTTGAGATGTAGCTAGTCCTGTGCTCTGAGCATAAGATTCGCGCCAGATTTCAGAGATTTGTATGGCAAAGAAGCAAAACACCACACTGGCAACTTTTATATGGGTCACATGTAAAAAAATTCATATAAAATATTTTATGAATATCAAATATACTATTAAAATTCATTCTGGTTTTTGTTACCTGCTTAGCATGGCTACTAGAAAATTTAAAATTACATATGTGGCTCACATTCAGTGACTTGCATTCTATTTTTAAGGGACAGTACTGTTCCAAAGCAATGATCTTCAAGTTGTGGTTTGTGATGTCTTCATGAATCATGAAACCAATTTAGTTTAGACCTATATTTATTTTGAAGGCAGGTAAAATAAATAGACTGGATTACAATGCATGGCATTTAGCAAATGTAAGTACTGTTTTATGAAACATTGGCTTCAATCACAAATATATATTATTTGTATATCAGATAATTATATGTAGTATTAAATAATACATTACAAAGAGAGGTGTAGTTTTATAATTGATAAGACAGAAGTGTTTGAACCCTCCTTTTCTAAGTTATCCATGATGAGATAGTACTTTCTCAAGTCAGAATATCCCAGTAAACTACAGAGGCCACAGTTTGTATCTATAGAGATTCAGAGATGAGTTAGGTCAAGTTCTGCCCATGGAAATTTACAGTGTCTCCTGATGCCGCACTAAAGTAGGAGAGAAGGTGGCTGCACTGCCTGTTAATCCATCTATGAGTCACAGAAGAACAGAGGCTGGCAGAGAAAGCAGCTGCAGCATGGACACAGATCTCACAGAGCAGCTGCTTGGGGCCTGGTAGGTGAAGACAGAGGTGCAAACCTAGCATCAAGTCACCCAAGAAGCGAGAGCAACGCCAGCGCCTCTCAAAGGCAAATTAGACCTGGAGTTACTAATTTTATCCATAGAGATATCCTTCCACCTCCAACACATCCCAGCATGGCAGGAAATTTTCCTTTCCAGACTATTCAGGGAATCCACAACTCCAATTTGTCCCTCAAGGTAATTAAATTAGAAAAGTACAATGCTGCACATTCCTAGAGGCTGAGTTTCACTGATCTCAGCAGACTCCTGAGGCAGCTTCCTTCCAAAGGTCAAAGACCCAGATTCAGGTTGATTTAGGGCCCAACTACAGCACTGTAATAAGCCATGGTTAAGTAACCCTCACTTTACAGGGGGCAGGACAGAGGGCCACCCAGAACCTTAGCCTGGTGATGCAAGAACTATGGTTCCTACACTGTCACAGCAACTTATCCCCTCCCCATGCTGCTCTGGAACTGTTGACGTGGTTCTTATCAAATTTATCACTTAGAGAGAACCTGAAGGGCTCTTAGTCCCCAGAGGGCCAGGTCTATGGAGATGCTGGAAAAATGCTACTCTGAAAATTCAAGCACAAGGCAATGGATAGGGAGAATGGACTAACTACATCTCATTGCTCCTAGCTGCCATCATTGTCACTGAAGGCCATTTCCAGAGCTTCTGAGGATATTGCTTCAGGAACTGATATCAGAGGTCTTGATAAAAACCCAACTGCACCCCATGCTCATGAATTTCCAAGTTTACTCATAGCAAGTGCTCCTGAGAATAAGACCTCAGACAGTTTAGGTCACACAGAACACAAAGAAGACACTATTTTGGGGGACATTTCTTTTCTGCCAAGCCCTGCATTTGGTGCTTAATACCTGTCATATATTAGGTGCCTAAAACAGCCATGTTTCACTCAATGCTGTTATGACTTCCACATTACAGTCAAAGGAACTGTGGCTCAGAAAATACATCAGATGCACAAAATTGCAATAGCTAGCACTATAGGACTAGGCCCTAGGCACATATGACTCCCAAGTCTCACATCTATGGTACCATCTCATCTCCTGCTTCAAGTACTCTTGAAAGAAGACTTAGCAAAAGGGTTGATAGGCTCAAAATAACATCCATGAACCTGAGTCCTGAGATCTGTTTGTAGCATTCAGGATGAGAATTGCTCTGAGGGACTGTAGAGGGTGAGAGCCCATCCTTCTTTGGACACAAGGAGGCTGATGGGTAGAAATCCCAAGAGCCTTCTGGTCTGAGTCACCCTCCAAGAGACCTTGAACCAATGTTTTTGGCTTGCTGAGGACACTGTCCATCCTGGCCAGCAGCTTCTGTTTCTATCATACTTGCCCATTCTCCCTTCCTAACTCCCTCTGGAACCTCGGTTGCCCTGTTGGGAACAGCATGGAGAATGGATCCCAGCAGCTCACCATCCCCCTCTGTTCTGTCCACTCAGTCACTCCCATTTCTGCTGAAATTTCTCTTCTGCAGAGCCTTAGGTCCACCTGCCTGAGGGCCAGGCTGATTGGGCTAAAATGACAGATTCTGGGAGGGGAACACACCCTTTTCTCCTGCAGGGCTTTCTCTAGCAGATTTATTATTCTGATGAGAACCAAAACAAAATGTCCCTCACCATGGCTGTAGATGCAGACACAATTCCACACACATATTAACGAGGAGAACTGTAGAGAAGCTTGTCACCCTGTCAACACTTGCTGAAGCTCCACAACTGACAGAGACTTGCTTGCTGCAGGGGCAGAAGGAAAAATGCAGACAACATTCCCTGCAGCTGAGCTGGGTTTTGCTAGCTTCCCACTCCTATCTGGCCAGGCCTGACCTGTTCACCCTGCAGCCTGGCTCCACATGTGAGACCAGGGGTGTCACGGATCTACCCTCCAGCCCTGCCATGTCCAAGCAGAATCATCAAGTGACACCTAACAGAAGATAAACATCCTGAGGTACTTGCTTGTTTAAAGCATCAATTCCAAATAGGAGACAATCTTAATTTGGAAATAAACCCAGTGAAAAATATTGGAAAAAAATACACCAAAATCAATGACTTCCACTGGGTCAGGATATTAAAAATATTACCTTCCTGTATGCTATGGTTATTCTATAATTAATATGTATCATTTTTCTAATCAGAAAAAAGTTTCTTTAAAAATATAGACTTAATGAATTCAGCTTGAGGACACTGGCAAGAAGATCCTAACTCCCAAGGCCTACAGTGTTTGGGGGACACACACATACCTAGACCCCTAGCACATGTAGGATTGCCCTCCTAGTTGTTGACCTACCTCCTCTCTTTTTGGTTCTAATCCTTATGGCTCTAACCTAGCTCTGTGTAAATCAACTGATCTTGACTACAACCCACATTGTCACATTATTGTTTGAGATCTTTTTCTGTTGCTGTAGGAAAATACCTAAGACTGAATAATTTACAAAACATGACAGTTTGGCTCACAATTCTACAGGATAGGAAGTCCAAGAGCATGAAGCGGGCATCTGCTAGACATCTGATGTGGATCTCCTTTCTTTATGATGATGTGACAGGTAGAGCCATGGGGCAAAACAGACCAAGTGAGTCAGCTCAGGTTTCTGTTCCTCTTCTTGTAGGGCCACTCACGCCATCATGGAAACCCTGCCTCTGGGATCTCAGCTAAGCCTAACTACCTCCCAAAGTCCCCACCTCCATATGTGGGGGTTATGTTTCTAACATATGAATTCTTGGGGGAAAATACTCACACCATAACATTAAATCCTAGCATTAGCCTTTCCTGGGATCATACTCAAATCCAGTTCAAGATATCTCTGTCTTCTGAGGCCTTGGACCTGATGCTTTGCTCTAAGGCCTCCTACCCAGTTGCTACAGCTAGATGAGCAACTTCTACCCTGGGTGCCTTCCTGATTTCTGAGAGTCCACTTTCAGGGATTCCACAGCCCAGGAATGACCAAGAAATAACTTAGACATCCTCATGATTCCCAGGGGACTAAGGTCTCAGTTCATAGTCTTATCAGCTCCACCATGGAAAGTAGAGTTCACCACTGAAGGGTGCTGATCATCTACCTGGCACTTTTCTCTGCTTTTGGGCCAAGAAGCACTGCCACTATTGTCACCAAGTTATTTATCACCTTAAGTTACCCCAGTATCCTCAGTTCTGCTTAGTTCAGTTAATTCAGCAACCAGTTGATTCATCTTCCCTTGTGAGCTACTCTTAGGGAGGAAAGATGATCTCACAGCTGGATGTCCGACAACAACCTCTGACCTGTGGAGAAATACAGAACACATCCCTCCCTAGTTTTCACCTGCAGCACTGCTGACACCTTCCCGTCAACTGTGTGCTGCTTTGTAATTTACAGAATACATTCACATGTACTTGATTCTCATTATAAATAATTCTCCTTCACTGACAAGGAAACTGAGACTCAGGGTAGTCACATGACTACTCAAGCTCATGTAGCCAGGGATGAAAGTGGCAGGAGACATAGACACTATATCGACAAGGCAGGATCTCCTGCCCCACAGGCAATGACCTTTATCCAAAATCTCCCGGAAGTGATCCCCCTGGAGGGAACCATCAACAACTGCCTTTACAGTCAACAATTTTCATCAAGTCCGAGGGAAAAGAGGACCACATATCACTTCGTTATTTCTTCACTTCATTTCTTCACTTGAAGAAGCAAGTAAATCTATAGGAGACTGACAGGGCCCGAGCAATCAGAGACACTAGCTTTCCAGTGAGGATAAAGATAAAGACAATTAGGGGGTAGGGGGTAGAGGGTAGGGACAGTCTGATGAGTGCCAAGGTCGATAATATGAACGATGTGTTGGGCAGCAACAATCAAACCAAAAGGGGGATGGAGCTGTTGGTGAGAGGCTGGACCTGGGGTAGGCAGGACATTCATTACTCTCACAATAAACACTGATGATGACTGACAGCACAGTGTGCCCTGATCCTCTCGTGTCACCTGCATACTCCAGAGGCAGTTCTCCCAGAAACCACAGCAAAAAGGAGCATTTCAGCAACTTTGGAAGGAGAAAAGACTAATCCATGGAATATCCAGAACACCTGAGCAGGCAAGGTTGACTGGACTCACATTCCCCGTACTACGTATGAATATGTATTAGAAGTGGTGTTTATTACATTTTGGGCCCTATGCCAAACACTGGGATACTAGTTTACAGACCCTGCTCTCCAGGACTCCTAACTTTAGGGGATAAAACAAACAACTCTTCCAATAACTACTGTGCCACGTATAGTAACAAGGTCTTTAGAGGTTCAAAAAAAGTTTCCAAATCGACAGAATCCATTCCTCGAAACTGAAAGACAACTTTGGAGCAAAGCATTGGACCCTGGCACCCTCATCTAAAATCTCAGTGAATATTAGACACATCACTTAGCCACTCTGTGCCTCAGTTGCTTCATCTGCAAAATGGGGGTTTTATCAGTGGTTTTTCTGGGCTGGAGTTGTCACTCAGTTGTAGAGTGCATGCCTAGCAAGCACAAGGCCTTGGGTTCAACTACTAGCACCTCAAAATAATACTAGTGATAGTCTGATTACTGTAGGAATTAGAGTTAATATATGAAGTCCTTAGACTACCTGACATGTGGCTGGACTACTATACTTGTCAAAGAAAGCCCTTTCATCCTTCATAGAGCAATCCTGCGTGTGTATTTTAAGGAGGCAGGATGCACAATTGAATCATATCTTTCTATCTGACAGGCTTAGCCCAAAGGTGGTGGATTTCCCCTTCCTAATCAAATGCAGCCTATTTAGGCAAACCAAGCCATCAGATATATGTCTTTGGTTTTCTGCAAGAGCCCATCTTGTCATCTTGGAGGAAAGCAATAAATATTCATTGTTGACTTAATATTGTGGACTCATCTTACAGATCAAAAGTTTAGATCCTTCTGCACACATTTGTGGGTCTAGATGAATGAAGGCATAATATTGTAGAACAGGTAAAGTATGTATCACTGCATACCTCAAAATTATCTTCAAACCCACCAACTGATAAATAAGGCATGTGAAATTATCAGAGCCATTTTGGGAAATCACCTGCCTGCTTTGAGCTTCACATTTAGTGAATCAAACTAGTGTCTTGCTCCGCAGGGGCAACGCTATTACAATGCTTCCCCCAGCAGAAATCCTTCTTGCACATGCAAACTAGGATCAGAGGAATAGGTTTCCCATTATAGAACCCAGGAAAGGTTCACATTTTTAGTTGTTGCTAGGGAATATGAGAGGCATAGTCCTCCAACCCTGGAGCAGGAGAGTCATTGCATAAATCCATAGAGAAAAACAGACACAGAGATGGATTCCCTCCTTACTGACAGGGGCCGATATCTCCACTTTGCTCCTCTCACCTGGGGTGGTCAGACCCCAGCCCACCGCCAACACTGTAGCCAGAGCCTGCGCTGGTGAGTTCAGCCACCCCTACCCCAGCCAGATATTCATTCAACCACTTAAAAATGTCCCAAGAGTGAGGAAAGTAGAAAGGAAAGACATTTTTTTAGTTTGGAGAATTTCCTCTCCACCTCTTGACTTTTTGAGACAGGGCCTTTCTGTGTAGTACAGATGGTTCTTGAATTCATGGTCTTCCTTCCTGTCTCAGCTTCCAGAATGCTGAGATCACAGACATGTGCCACCACACCTGGATCAGAGAACACATTTTTGAAAAGAAATAAAAATAGGCCAATAATCCTGGGCCTTTATGATTAATTTGTTTAATGTCACTGTATTTCTCTGTTATTCCTGCAAGGAAAACACATCGAAGAGTATATGGACTACATTCTTTTTTAAATCCCAGATTTCTCAGAAGTAGTAGAGATGACTCTCAGGAAACATGGTTTCTTTAGCACCAGACTTAATGGCTTGTTTTTCAGAATAATGAGCCTTCATTTACTCATCTGTAAATTGGAGCAATATAGTCAGTATACTTACCTACCCCACAGAATTGATGAAGCAACAACCTAAGTGATGTGTAAGAAAACATCTTGAAAACCCTAATGAGATCTCCAAATGCCAGGTGTTCTACAACACTGACTCATTTTAATGCTTTTCAAAAGGGAAAAGGTAGAAAGATCATTTTGAGAGAAACTGTTGGAACCTTTTACAGGCCATGAATCTTACTCTCTACCACAGCATGAAGCTACACTGAACCATGTCCATTGTTAGGTTAGTTGAAGGCTGTTGTTAAAATGAAAATGTCATGGTTATTTATGGTTTAAGGCTTACCTGTTTCCAAATAGGCTTTCAGAAAGCACTAATTTATTGCCAGTACTGTATCTTGTATTACTTTGGCATTTGAGAGAATGAGGAAACATGGGGGAAAGTGAGTTTTAAACAGAGTTGACACTAGGAGGAAACATTTGGAGTAAATGCTCTCCCAGGAAAAATAGGAACCCTGTAGGAAACTTCAGGGACAAACTCAGGGTGGCCACAGCTGGTCAGCAAGGGCTCCCTGGATCCAGGTGGTCTAGGGCTCATGGAAGCTGCGTCTCAAAACAGGCAAGGAGGTTGGACAAGAAGTTACCAGGAAAGAGAATCAGTACCATGGAGCCAGAGAACAGTGCCTTTCAACAGAAGGGTGCAGCCAGCCCCAAGGTACTCAGAGAGGGGGCAGGGACCTCTCTGTCCTCCATGCCATGCTCTGGCTGGGGCTCCCTTTGGTGAGGGCAAAGCTCCAGGGAAAGAGATCAGGAGGGAGGAGGAATGTGGAGAGGACTGAGAGAGGCAAATAGAATAGAAGAGCTCTAATGCTCTGTGCAGAGAAAGGCCAGGTGCAAGAGGCACCATGAATGCTGGGAATGCCTGTAGAGGAGAAATAAACCCCACATTACCTCAGGTAAAACTCCCAAAGTGCTTGAAGCATTCTGCATCTTTTTCACGGGCAGCTTTGCCACCCCATATGGATCACACATGAACTTTAGGAACCCTCAGAATGTGTTCTGCTTACCAATGCCTCAGTAGCCCAGCTACGCTCAGAACACATTAGACATCATCTGTATTCCAAATTCAGAAAGGCAGATGCGCACAGCTAAATGGTCAATTTTTGTCTTTGTTTCGACTAGAGACATTTTAATAAGTCCAATATTTTACAATACATACACATCCTGAATTTAGCAGTTAGTAAAACATTTGAATTCCTTTGGTGCCCCCGTTTAACAATAATGAACAAAGACGATGCAGTATAACTTAATGGACAGCAAAATGCATTTTATCAAGAAAGAGAGTGAAAGAAAAGAAATTTAAGAAATTATGTACCCTGAAAAACCACTCTCAAAGTAATGAGGAAGGCTAATCTGGGCCTTGCCAACTAAATAACTGCAAAATAAGATAAACTACAAGCAAAATAACTTTCTTGTTTCAATTTGAAATTCATCTTTGAGTCCAGTTGCAATTGCAGATGTCAAAGGGTGTCTTAACCATGTAGGCCCTGTTTTCACACCCCTGACAGTTTGCCAGGCCCATAAGCACAGGGAAATTTTCTTAAAATGCCAATGCAGGATCTCTGAGATCTGCATCCTTCACCCCTGGATGGAAGCACCCCTACATTCTCCCATCCCAGAAGCCATGCCCCTACCTGTGCGTGCACCTTCTCATTTTCAACCCCTCCCCCAACTTCATCTACCTTTCCATTGCCTTCTTTCAAATTCTGTCTCATTCTCCAAGACTCAGCTGAAGGCCATTTTTCCACTGACTTTTCTCTAGAGTCTTGCAGTGCAAATACTTTCTTCTGCCTGGCTCCCAGAAAAACTTCCCATACCTCTGATATGGTACTCACCATGGTCTGCTATTTCTTCTTGCTGTGTGAATATCATTCTCCCAGGTACATGGGGCACTGCCTGAAACTTCTCTAGCCTTCCCTGACCATTTCACATGGAACCTAGCCCAGTTCCTGGCAGTATATAATTGAATTTAATTAAAACAAATTTTGTTCCTTATACCACCACTCTCAGAGCTTCCTCAAATTTTGGATAGAAAATAATTATGTTATTTCACGCACTAGGATGTATAATTCACCTACTTGTGGTCCCTAGGACAGGATGGTGCTATTTCATGACCTGAAAAACGTAACTTACACAACGAAGTAAATAATTCCTTTAGGCCATGAGAGCTGAATGAGTTGCCACCTTCAACATACAAGTCATCTGAGGAAATTAATGGATATCCAACATGAAAGCAACTAATTGAGTCCTGCTAGAAGGATCAACTCCAATGTGTCTATGTCATATATTTGGAAACAGTGTGGATTTGATATCTAAGTCTGTCATTAGGTATTTTTAGAGCAGAAAAATTTATCATGTAGTATGGATGTGGGTGAATAATTTTTAAGGGTGGTTATTCTGAGATTTGTTTGTTTCAATGTCCTAAAAATAATCAGACAGTTCCTGTATTCACACTTCTTGTTATTAGCCACCCTTTACCCATGTTTATGCATTGGCCTGGCCATGAAATGGGTCTACTAGTCAATAGACAAGAAGCTGTAGGAGCCTTACCGGTGTGTGAACAAGCCTTTCTCTAACAGACTGCACTAGTATACGGTATTCTTTTCCTAATCTAGTTGAAAGAGAATTTAAGTCTTCGTGAAGACTGAAGATCTGAAGGACAGACTTTCTTGCATTTGGCCTTGGGACCCCAGTAAACTCAGTGTGCACTGTACCTGTTGCCCCTCTTGCCTACCACCCCCTAAAATTCTTATCCACCTTCCAACATCACATTTCCATCCAACCTTGAACAGCACTTTTTAAGGAAGTTTATTGGGTCATTTCTCCCACAGTAGTCTCTTTTCACATATAAGATGCCTGAAAATGAGTGGTCTTTTTTAACACATAAAACTAGGCAGTCTTGTCTTGTTCTTCAGTTCCATATGTATTAGTCTAGTCATCTCAACTAGATTATGAGGCCCAAGAGGTCAGAGACTTCTTCTTATATTCTGAATCAATTTCTCAAAGTGTTTTAGGGCTACTTTGGATGGGAAATAGAAACCATCACTTTGGCCTGGAGGCTGGCTGGCAATCTTCTTGCAAAGGAACTTTCTTTGTGGTTTATTAAATGTAAAGGGAAAGATGAAGGTAAAATGACTCTTCAAGGAGAATAATTGAACAGCAAATGGTGACATGCTGTTCTCCAAGCTCAAGAAACACAGATGAAAAATAGACATTAATGATAGCAAAAGGTCAGACTCTTGGAAGAATTTTTTAACCAAAAGAGTGGAGATTAATTAAGAATCCATTATTTATAATCTAACTACTTGCCAAAAAATAGAGGCAATTGATAGGAGGAAGCTATGGCATCTACTCCAGAATTAACAGTCTGGAAATCTGATTCAGGACTTAGCTTGGATATACTTACTGTGTAATTGGGGAAAATCCCTATATTTTAAGCCTCATGTAAAAAATGAGAATAATCCCGTCAACTGTAGTGAACCTTAAATGGGATAGATAGATAGATAGATAGATAGAGATAGGTAGATGATAGATAATGACTTCAAAGTATATATTTTTAAATATAGATTATACCTCATAATATCTTGGAGCTAAAGTTACAAGATGACATTCTATCGCCCATAGCTACTCAAAAGGGACTAGGTGTCCCCAGCAGTAAAATCTCTCCAGTCTTGTCAGTCATAAGCAGAGTGGGGATTCCAACCTGGGTGATCTCATATTCACTTCCAGATGTGAGATTTTTATTGCTCCCTGTATCATTTCCTTGATTTGTATTCAAGGCTTCATTTTTCAGATGAAAAAAGAGCTGTTCTGGAAGGTCTGGTCAATTAGAGTTCTCCCAGATAGTGCAAGACAGAGCAAGAGAGCAAGACCAGCAGCCAGATTCCACATCTCAGCCACTGTGATTTCTCTAATCCACACTGACACAAAGCTACAGACGTATGTACTGAGCTCCACATGTGTGCCAAAAAATGTATAAGGACTCATTAGGTCCCGAGCCAAAAACGTTTCCTACAGATTCCCACTCAGGCTGCCTCAGACTGCGTGCTGCTCAGGGCTCTCTGCAGTGAGGGAGGTCTGGTGCAGGGTGACAGCCCAGCGTGGCCCAGTGCATCACCCCACACCACCCTGCATCCTTGCTGTCAGCTACAGGCCAGCCACGGAGTCCTGTCTGCTGAGAGTTTTCTGCCCTCGGGTTCTTTTCAGAAATCTGACAGGCCCAATAAAGGCCCAGCGCTGATGGAGCTGGGCCGGTTCTGCCTTCCCCCCTAGCCCAGCGCTGCCTCCTCAGCTGACACAATGGGGCCGGCTATAATCACATTACACCCTCGTCTTTCATAATTCCCCTCTTTCTCCAAGTAACAGAGCATCCCGGCAGCAGAGAAGGAACTATTTTTAAACTAATTTCAACTTTAAAAAAAAGTACAAAGAAGAGTATCATTTTCCACAGATATGGTTCTATTTTATAAACCACCCCCCACCCTAGGACTAAAGTTGGCAGAAACCAGAAAATCCAAATAGAACATTGGCCACCCACCCTTAGGGATCACCTCTGCTATCTGCCCGATGACCCGCATGCTCATCTCTCCCAATTTTCTTTTGCTGGGGTCCCTCTGCTCTGTGTCTGTCTTTCCCATCCCCTTTCCACCCCCTTTTCCATCCCTTTCCATCTTGGCTCGGAAGGAAGGAAGGAAGGAAGGAAGGAAGGAAGGAAGGAAGGAAGGAAGGAAGGAAGAGAGAGAGATTGATTCCAGGAAAGACCCAGAGGCTGTTGCCACTACACTTATCTTCTAAGTTCTTCTCTTCCTTGCTTTCTCCTCAGCCTCCCCTCCTCCATCCCTACTCCCTGGACCCCTGAGGCTCCTCTTCCCTCATCCTCTGCATCTGGGAAAGGTGATAGCTCACAGCATGTTTTCTATCCCCCTCCCAAAGCTCTTCATTGTGAGGAAATAAATCCAGGAGAGGGTTTGGGGGAAGGAAAGAAAAGATAAACCACCCAAAAAGGACTTTAGGTAAAGGCATCTGGCTTCAGCCAAGCTAGGGTGACCCCAGCACCTCCCTGCAGGCTTCCCAAGGAACATTTTCAAAATGGTGCCCACCAGCATCGCCTAAAAGTTTGAGCAAGTGACCTCCTGCAGAGCAAAAAAACATCCTATGCAACAGAGGAACAGGACGTGGAGGTGGAGAGGAACAGGACGTGGAGGTAGAGAGGAAGCCAGGGAAAGAAGCTTTCAGAGACACAGAAAGAAAAGCCACTTTGAAGTAATTGACATGAGCTTAACCAAACTAAGTTAAAACTACAGTATTTGTTAATTAGGTATTTAATAAACCTGAGTTTCCCTTCCTGTCCCTTCAGCAGGTGTCAGTTGGAGCATCTCCTGTCATTCAGCCCACCTGCTTTCATTTTCCTCTAGAAAAGCAATGGAAGAGAAAAGCAGAGAGGTAAAGTGAATAAAGTGAATAATGGCTTGTGCCTGAGCAAGGTGGGCACCCACCAGAGAGAGCTCAGAGAAGTGAAAGAAGGCAAAGGGAGCCTATGCTAGGCCCTGGTTTTCTGTAACTGTTAGCTCAATAGAGAACTGTCCCAGGAAAGGGCAAGTTTAAAAAGTGTCTCTCAACTCCTGCAGGACCAAGGTTTACTGGTGTAGAATTACTCCTGATTCTTGGGACCCGGTGGAAGCTGGGTTCTTATAAATTAAAAGTCATCAAACTAGCCTTCTCTCAAGAGGGAGAGACTGAAGCAGTTCTAGGGAAATTGCCTGGGTTCGTGGAGAAAACATTAAACTAAAAGTCATGGCTGTCAGGAAGCCTTAAGTCTGAACCCAAGAGAGGAGAATTTTGATATGTAAGAGTTCTATGTAGCCACTAATTAAAGCTGGCTGAAAAACAGCAGAGAAAAGCACAGACTCAGGTCAACCAGGGCTGGGATCAGTCCTGGCTTCTCTGCTCTTTAACTGCACAGTTTTGGTCAAGTTCCTTGGACTAGCTTATTTTCTTGTCTTAAATAATAGAAATGAAAAGAGGACCTACCACCGTAGCAAAACCACCATAAGGCCATCCTCAGCAAGTCTGATTGATTGATGTCCTCTTTTGGTGGATTGATGCCCTATTCTGATTGGTTGTTGGTCAAACCACACCAGTACCATAAATATCCTGATTCCTAAATATCACTCCTGCCTAGTTTATAGCATTGCTGTGAGGAATGAGCAACACAATATAAAGAAAGTGCTTAGCTTGGACCAGTTTCTATTGGTATTTTTAATGAAATGACTTGTGTTCCCTAGTTGTTCTGGATTGAAGTCGTAACCTAAGACTGTAGTGTCATCTGGAAATAGGCTCATTACAGATGTGGTTTGTTATGTTTGGGGGAAGAGGGCAAATTCTGAGTAGGCAAGGCTTCTAATCCAGTACGGCTGGTGTGCCTGTAAGAAGGTGGTCATGTGAAGACTCAGGGGACGCTTATCACAATAAAGGCAAAGATTCCAGTGGGGCCTCTGCAAGGTATGTGAAGCCAAGGGTCACCAGCCATCTCCAGAAACCAGGAGAAAAGAATGGAATAGATTCTCCTTCAGAGCCTTCACAAAAAGCCAACCTGGCCAGCATCTTGATGTGGGGTTTTTACCCTCCAGAACTATAAAAGAATATTGCTGCTGTTTAAAGCTACCTGTTTGCAGGTGTTGTAGAAGTCCTAGGAAACAAATGTAGTATTATACTGGGTATGTTCCTGAATGCCACTAAGACCATGAATTCATAAATTACCAGGGAAGAGGAGACCTTTGAATTCATTTTAGTCCTGTTTAGTCACATGTCATGCCTCAAAACCCCTTTTCAGCCTTCTCGCTAAGTTGTGTTTTGACTTGCACCCAAATATCTCCAGGTCAGGAACTCACTACCCAGGATGACAGCCAGCATCTCTCACTACTAGAAAAAGTATTCTTTATATTGGGCCAAAATCTCTTTTCCTTGCAGATCCTCCCATTTGGTGGAAACTTCCTGGGACTTTTTACCCCACTCCCTCAGCATTCCTCAGCCATTCCAGTTCACAGTCATTGAACAAACCATGTTCTCACACATATCAGAGTTTTAGCAAATACAATTTATTTTTTGGATAATGAAATTTTCCTTTCTCAATCTAAAGAGTCATCTATTAAGACCCATTTCGGTTTTATCTCCTGATAGTATAGGTTATTCTGTGCGAAAAAGCAATCTCAGAGTCTGTCCTTCAAAAACCAGAGGATTCTCTCACACACTACACAATCATTGTGACTCAGCTGGGGAGCTCTGCTCAGCATAGTCACTCAGGGGCTCAGGCCAGCAAGACAGCCACCATCTTGAACTCAACCGGTCACCATGGGAAGGAGAAAGCGCTGGAAAGTGTCAAATGTGCCAGGCCGCAAGTGATAAGCACCACTTCCTCCCACAATTCACTGGCCAAAACTAGTGACAAGGTCCCACCTAAACAAAAGGGAGCTGGAAAATGTGGTCCTACTGTGTGGTTGGAAAGTCAGATTAGAATTACCTGGCAAAGGCACTGACAGTTGCTCCACCCCCTCTGTGTCTCTCTCTCCACCACCTGGGCAGCACCAGCACTTCATGTGTCTGTTATTCATGGTCATAATCTCACTGCACTGCCATTCTATTTGCTTGCATTTTCATCTCCTCCTTGAGATGGAGAGTTTCTCAAGGACTGAAGCAGATCACACTAAACATTTGATGTAAGCATGCATTTAAGAACTGTAACGTAATCTACAGGAAAAACTAAATTCCTTACATGGTTTGCAGGGCCCTACATGATCCAGACCCTGCCATTCCCTGAGCCTTATCCTAACCCCAGCCATGCTGTCACTGGAACTCAGCTAGTCCACCCTGCCTCAGCCTTCACACTTGCCACTCCCCAGGGCTGAGCAGCACAGCCCCTGCCAGTCACCTGGCTCAGTACCCCACTTTCCTCATCCTACCAAAGAAGCCTTTCCAGAGCTTGTTCTATTCAGCATCACCATGCTCCCTCCACACACACCCCGGTACCTCTTCAGATTTCTGTCTTTTATTTTTCTCCATGGAACTTACCACTTACTGAGGCAAACATCCACAAATGTATATTACATTACTACATATTAAATATCATGTACTGTACATTACGTATGTATTTCTGATATTTATTTATTGTCTGTTCCTCACCCGGCATCCACATCCTTGTGAATGTAACATCAGTCAACAAAAGGCTGAGATGCAGCAGGTACTCAATATATATCTGTCAGATGAGTAAGTGACAAAGGAACAAATGTATCTCCCATGTCTCTGGAGCAAAATACTAAATTCCTCCCTCTCGAATGACTAGATTTTAAATCTTTTCAATCTACATGCCACCCAGAAGTGATCTATGATCGGATAGCACAGAGCAGAATGACCTTTATTTGTCCTTCATTTTGTATTTCAATTAATAAAGCCCAAGTTTAAATAATAATTTGAAAGTTATAAGAGTCACACTATGGACTGTCTTTATAAATTTACTTATTGGCTAAAACTTACATGTTTTTCATATATGAAACTAGAACTTTTCCTCTCTCTAGAATCTTCTTATTATTTTGGACCTAACATTTCTCCCTCTTAATATATCTGTCACTTATCTTCCTTTTCATTTTTAGCATCATTTATTTACTTGCACTGATTTATTGAGTGTATATTGTGTGCAAAATCTACAGTAAGTGCCAATGAGTATTATGTGATAATTTTATAATTCCCATAAGAAAAAGGTGGCTCAGATAGATGGATTTTAGTTCAGCAGGAGAGATAAAAAAGACCCCTTCTCTGAGTAAATGGCTGATGGCAGAACCCTCAACAATAGAATACAGTGAAAAACAGAGGAGTGACATTCCAGAAATGCCATGCCTGGAGCCCTGAAGATGAAAAGGCAAGTAGATCCCCAGGGAGAGGGGTTTAGAAAGATCTTATAGCTGTAAGGTCAGTTTGGTTTAGACACATCACTCATGTATCTTCAAAGTAGATTTGCCTTCTCTGAAGGTGCCAGTGGATCACTACCTCCCCCAGCACTGAAGACCTCACCCTTCTTTGTCCAAGGATATGCTAAGGATTAGGCTGACTTGGTGTACACACTGATAAATAAGACATGTCATATATTCCAGCAATTTAAGGGTGGTCCTTGAATATAAGAGCCCGAATAATTATTCTACTTGGTTGCTAACCATATTCACTTACTTTAGTTAATGTCAGTTACTGGGTAAGTATTATACATAATAACTTAATTGTCACTCCAACCTTATAAGGTTGGTACTGTCATTACCTCCACTTTGCACATAGAGAAATTAAGAGACAGAGAGGTTAAGCAATCTTCCCAGTGCTGGACAGAGAAGAGGCTGGGTGGGAGCTGAGTCTGACTCAGGAGTCCATGGTCTCAACAACTGGTCTGCTTTGCTTCCTCTCAATTGAAAATAAGGACAGGCCATAGTCCAATGCATCACATAAGGGCTGAGTAGCAAACATGTTTTTATGCTAGTCACTAAGCCAGGCTACTCCTGACTGAATCAGCCCTCAGACATCGCCCAGAAACTGAAGAGAACAGTGAATAACTGAAGTTAATGGCGAGGGATAAAACGAATTGGAGAACGGTTCAACTTTTTACTCACTGAGCACTTACTCATTCATTCATCTGTTTATACATCCTTTTACACCTCTTATTCAAAATCTATGTACTGAGCACAGTCACTGTCCTGGACACACAGCCACATGCTGCATTTGAGACCCTGCCTGACCTAAATGGACCTAGAGGTTTAGGAGGGGAAAAGCAGGCAAAGGAAGCCGGTGGTGTAGCATGGAAAGACCCTCAAGAAGGGTGCTCACAGGGGTTTAGGGGGTTAGTTCTCCCTGCATTTGGGACAATGCACAAGGGGCCAGGAGGGAAAAGATGAGAAGAATGCTTCATGGGGGAAGTAATATTGAATCAACCCCAAACAAAATTTTCTAATCTTAGTATTTCTGGGAAGAGTCTAAAATTTATGCAATTTTCACCAGTGAGAAGAGAGAAAATTGAACACTATCTTCAAGAAAGCACTGGGAATGGTCACTGGAACACAAAATCAGGCCTGCATTCAAATCCTCACCTCTCTAGACAGAAAGTGTGCACTGACAGCTGAGCATAATCATTATCAGACTGCACTGAAAGCCAAGTAAGGTCTTATGTGAGGCGCGCAGCACAGTGGGTTATAAGCTGATGTTTTTACCTTCTTCTCAGACTCGTAGTCACTCTTACCAGTTCTCTTACTTCATAATTTTCTTGGTAGCTCTAACACTGCCTCAAAGACTGAAGTCTGTAAATCTTTTTTCTCTTTCACATGGAGAATAAAAAGGGAGTATGATTTTTGTTAAACTTCTTTTTATTACTGTGGATTTATTGTGTTCTGTGGTTCTTGGTGACTAACCAACAGACGAGCTAATTTATTATTTTAGTAGTTTAAACAAGACCTGGGAAGAAAGGCACCCTGTGATCACAGCACACTGGAACTGTACTAATGAGAAGATTAAAAGGAAGTTCAGCTCACAGAGACCCAGATAATCACAAATGTTCCCGTGGATAATTAACAGTCACAATTATCTGGAACTACACTATGTGCCTGGTTGGTTGTTCTGAAGTCAGCCTATATTGATTAGATAAGTGACAAATAAGTTACTTGGAAGTGGCTGATGGGGCTCCTTCATAATAAATATCTGGAGACATATGAGAGGACCCCTAAGGTTCCACAGTGCCTTCATCCTCAGTTGTCATCTAGGAGCTATCTGCCTTCCTCCCTCATGCTCTTCCCCTTTATGCAGAAGCATCATCCATTGCCAGGTCCTCCAGGGAACAAAGTCCTGAGCCTTCTGACTCTGACAGTTATTCTCCCTTCCCAGCACCACCCTTCGGACGTCTATAGGAAGGTGGAGAGCTATGGTGCCAACAGGCAGGTCTCAAGGTTTATCTGGTCCCTTTGTTTCATTTCAGGCTCCCTCCACTCCATGGTGAGCACTGCAGGCTGCTCCTGAACTGAGCCCAGGCAGACAGGAGAGGATGGGCACAGACGGGGACACAGTGGTCCTGAAGAACATGCTCCTTGGCGTCAATTTGATCCTGCTGGGCTCCATGCTCAAGCCCTCAGAGTGTCAGCTGGAGGTGACCACAGAAAGGGTCCAGAGACAGGCAGTAGAGGAGGAAGGAGGCGTTGGCAACTACAGCACATCCAGTAAAGAGCAACCCATGGTCTTCAACCACGTGTACAACATTAACGTGCCCCTGGACAGCCTCTGCTCCTCAGGGCTGGAGGCTTCAGCTGAGCAGGAGGTGAGTGCGGAAGACGAGGCTGTAGCAGAGTACACAGGCCAGACCTCAGACCACGAGAGCCAGGTCACCTTCACTCACAAGATCAACCTCCCCAAAAAGGCCTGCCCGTGTGCCAGCTCAGGCCACATGCTACGCGAGCTGCTGAGCCGGATCGAGATGTTGGAGAGGGAGGTGTCGGTGCTGCGGGACCAGTGCACCAGCAACTGCTGCCAGGAAAGCGCTGCCACAGGTAGAGTCCGAAGGGCTGGCAGTGGGGTCCCAGGTGGGGAAGGAGAGGGCAGGGCGGGCAGAGATGGGGATGAATGAGTGAGGAGGGGCAACATCCAGCATCTCTTTCCACCGCCCAAGGAAGGAAGTATCCCTGCTCGTAGCTCTCGGTTAATGTGTCTGTAAGATCTAAATGCAGTCCTTCCCTGGGGATTCAGTTCAGGGATCCTCCACACTGCTTAGCCAGTTTGAAATACATTAACCTGATTTTGGGGTGATGAGTCAAGTAGTGGTACATCGGTTCAGCACAGCGACTTGGCTGGCAAGCAGGGAATTTGATGTCTGTCTTCATTCATCTTTGGCTTTCACGGGCTGTTGGATTGATATCTATTCTTGTTAACCTGAGGGACGAGGGAATGCAGGTGCTCTGCTCATTCAGTCGAAGCCTTCTCCCATCTGAGTAAATGATAGACATCAAAGTCTCAGAGGATCCGTTCTCCTCTTTCCCAGCAAGATGGGAGTTTTCTCTCCCGCCCAATCCATGGGCACGCACACACACACACACACACATACATGTGCAATGTGCACACCCTTACACACAGCACACATATGCTTGCACAAACTTACAGAGCTAATCTAAAAAGACTGAAAGGGGATTTTCTTCTAGCCTTGCCCACTCCCTAACTAGTAAAACTTGTAAATTCTTATCTGTACATCTCTGTCAAACACAGGTCTCCAGAGCTAGACTCCCTGAGTTCAAATCTTAGCTCTGCTACATCTGTGCTTGTGACCAAAGAAAGCTGCCTAGCTTTTTCTTTCTCTGTAAGGAGTGACAGACTAGAACAACAGCCTGTTAACTATAAAAGCACCAAGTCACATGACAGCCTAATTTCTCTGTGTATCATAAAAACAATAGCTATCATCAACGGAGACCCAGTCAACTTCCCAGCAGCTTTTCTTCTCCAAAGCTGAGCTGTCTTTGATGGGAAGGGGCATTAGCTGTATTTTCTTGAGTGCAAGTGTTCACTCCTCAGGGCTTCTGCAGGGTAAAGGCAAGATAAAGTTTTAACAGCCTTCATGGCCCACAGCTCCTAAGGATAGCAGACAGGCTTTCTTGAGTCACAGCAACACGAAGGTCAGTCTTCGAGCAAGAAAGTGTTTCCCTGAGTTTTCTCACTTCTTCTCCTGATAACCAGCACAATAGATGGACAGCCTAAGACTAGAAGAGGAAGCGCAGTTGTTCAATCTCCTGTTCATTAGTGAGGACAGGCAGGTCAGTTCATCAGTGGAGCTGGAGAATGAGGGAAGGTCATAGCTTTCCACAGACACTGCTGCTCAAGAGGTCGGGGTAGCTTTTTTGTTGCTGCTGCTGTTGTTGCTGTTATTGTTATTGTTATTGTTATTGTTATTGTTATTAATTGAGACAGAGTCTTGCTGAATGTTTAACCAAGTTGCCAGTTCTGGCCTTGAGCTTGTGATCTTCTTGTCTCGGGCTTCCAGAGTGCTGGGATTAGAGGCATGTGCCACCATGCCTAGCTCCAGGGAAACTTCTGTAAAAGGACTTTTGACCATCATCCCACCAGGATGCTCGGCAGATTGGAAAAACTCCAAAAGGAAGAGATATGTTAAGCAACAGTGGTGAAGTATATTTTTAGGCCACTGGGACTGTGTAAGGTGGCAAGATGGGTTTACTAGATCTCATATCCTCAGGGCCAAGGGCAGAGAAGGATGATGAGCAGGTACTCAGTTTGAATTTTTTTCATTATTTTATCTAAGCAGATAAATTAACTGCTGTTGCTGTACTTGGACAAAAATATACATAGACTCTGGAAGGGATCCCAGCGAACAGTAACTAACGGAGCCCAAGGTTTCAGGAAGCTTGCAGAGTAACCCTGGCGCTGATGAATGAGCAGTCGGTGATGGCAAGAGGGAAGGAGGAAGGATGGGGTCCTAACCCAGGCAGCCTTCCTCTGTGTGGTAGGCCCAGGGCTCACTCCCTCCCCTCCTGTCACCTTCAGTCCCAGAGCTGGCATCTTGGTCAGAATCTTCTCCTCAGTCTGTTGGAACCCCATGGCCTGCCCAAGTAGAGAATGGGGGGCTTGGGATTGACATGCCCCAGGAACAGCCCTCGACTCACAATGACGTGTGACCTGCACAATACCCAGAGCACCCGCAGGACTGAGCTCAAGGTCCTCTCCCTGGGATATCATTCCATAATGCAGCCTGACCTGGGTGCCTTTCTATCTCCATCTTCCCCTCTTCCCTACCAACTTTTCTGCAAACATTTTCCAGTAAGTCCCTTTTCATGAATCTTCATCTAAGGTTGACTTATAGGAAACCCAGCCTAAGACGCCCTGAGGGTGATTTCCTGGTCACCAGGGACCAGCTCTTCATCTTTGCCCCGAGCACTGTACTAAGCACAGACAACCACACTAAGTGAAATTATTTGCTAGCTTATGCATACCATACTACGTTGAGCGTCACGCTGAGCTACTCAAATCTGGTCAGAGAATGAGTAGAATTCCCTGTCCTTGCCTCCCCAGCAACTTTTATAGGAGAAGCCACTGCTATCCTCTGACCTTGCCCCTTGACCATTCCAGGACAACTGGACTATATCCCTCACTGCAGTGGCCATGGCAACTTCAGCCTCGAATCATGTGGCTGCATCTGCAATGAAGGCTGGTTTGGCAAGAACTGCTCGGAAGCCTACTGCCCAATGGGCTGCTCCAGCCGGGGTGTGTGTGTGGATGGTCAGTGCATCTGCGACAGCGAATACGGTGGGGAAGACTGCTCCGAGCTCCGGTGCCCAACGGACTGCAGCTCCCGGGGGCTCTGTGTGGATGGGGAGTGTGTTTGTGAAGAGCCCTACACAGGCAAGGACTGTGGGGAGCTGCGGTGCCCCGGGGACTGCTCAGGGAAGGGGAGATGTATCAATGGCACCTGTTTATGCCAAGAAGGCTACGTCGGTGAGGACTGTGGACAGCAGTGGTGCCTGAATGCGTGCAGTGGACGAGGACCATGCCAGGAGGGGCTCTGTGTCTGTGAAGAAGGCTACCAGGGGCCGGACTGCTCAGCAGGTAGGAAGGGGAGCACTGTGGGTGCTGGTAATAATAAAGGCAACAAGCCACTGTCCTTGAGGAGTGAAGGTGGTTGTTATCCTTTATTTCTTTTGCCAAAGCACAAAACCACACACTGGGTGATTTATAAAGAAAGGATGTTTATCTCGGCTCCCAGTTCTAGAAGTCCAAGGTTGAGGGCTATATCTAGTGGTGGCTTTCTGGTGGCAGAGCACCAAGATAATGCAGGGCATCACGTGGCAAAAAACCACATAAAGCCATATAAAGCCACCAGAATTCAATCATGGGGACTCTACTCGGATAACCTTATCTAATCCTAATCACTTCCTAAAGACACCCATCTCAAACACCATAGCCAGATTTAGTTTCCACTCTTAATAATTCATAACGAGACTTAAATTTCACCTCTAAAGCCATGAGGGACACCCTGAAATTCCATCCAAACCATAGCAGCCACAGGTGGTCATGGGACCACCTTAGCGAGGCTATTCTCAAGCTTGCAGGGATTCCAAAGAGCTGCACCTGAACAAAATATCTCCCTCATCTGTCTCTATAATCCAGGGACACTCAAGGGATGATGTTAGGCTGTGAGGCTCCCTGAATATCTTACAGTTTATGTATTTCCAGATCTTATTAATTTATAAAATGATCTGGTATCCACATGGAGAAAAGTGTGTGTAAGCAAGAAATTAAATGTAAACAGGAACAAAATACTAAAAAGCAATAACTAACATTATAACTAGCATAGAATATTAAAAGGGTATAACTCATTTTGTTCC
The DNA here is from genome assembly GCA_004027295.1 of Dolichotis patagonum. Taxonomy (NCBI): domain Eukaryota; kingdom Metazoa; phylum Chordata; class Mammalia; order Rodentia; family Caviidae; genus Dolichotis; species Dolichotis patagonum. The sequence continues at coordinate 115,552 of PVJX010002071.1, read as the reverse complement.
AGATAACTGCAGCACAAACAGGGACCAACCCCATCTGTAGTCCAGCTGTGGAAACTGATAGGAAGGAGGTGTCTAAAGTAGAGGTCTAACTCCAGCAGTGGGAAGATACTAATATCACAATAAGAATGATGTTTTTGCATTCATATCAGGTTATTTTCATAACTCACTATTTTTTCATTGTATCTGAGTGAATCGTGACTTTTGCTGATAAATTTGTGCTTTAAACAGTGCAGATTTACTAATTGATCTTTTTGTGTAAAGCCCAGAGCTTCCACTGGGAAATTCTAAAATAAGAAACAACAACAAACAAACATTTTAAAACCTTCTAATTGAGCAAATCTAGGAGTTCTCTAGGGGAGAAATCCTGGGAAATCAGTGTCACCTGCCTACTGTCCTTCAGCATCATCAGCCATTCCCACCAAATGGTGACACATGATTTCTACTTATACTCGTTAAAGATCAGTCACAGTGATGAAATGGAAACAAAACTATAATCCATTCCTAAGAAATTTTGTTTTCATCTTTCCCATACTGTATTTTCTATATTCAGGTATTCTCTTTAGCCTCTCAGTTTTGTTCACTGAATAGGAATATCTTTCTAAAAATGCAGTCATTATAGCAATTGTTCCAAAAGCAAAGTTCAAGCAGGAGTTAAGCTTCATTGTTTCTGAATTCAAAGTCACCAGGCAGCTACTGAATGCAGAGGCATAAGCTAGTTCCCACATAGTGGGTAAGACCCCATGAGGCCCATATGGAAGATGCTAAGGGTCCATGTGGACCATCATTGTGCTAGTACTATGCTGTAGCACGCTTGCTTCCTCATAGATTCAGCATTTGTGAACCTGCTCATACTTGTGTGTACTTGAACCACTTTTCTCCAGGGATGGGGCCATTTGCAAACAAAATCTTGATCTAAGCTAGAGCCCAACCTGACTTAGAGAAACCCCCTGATTCCATCAGGAAGGACTGAGCAGCTGTTAGAGTAGCTACAACTGGGTCGAGCCCAAACTGTGAGCCCATGTTACCTCCAACACATTACCTCTGCTGTTTGAGGAAGATTTTTGTAGGCCCTGACAAATTACTTGATAGGTTCCCAGGGCATGTGAAGAAGGACAGTTGCATAATCTCCACCTGTTTCTATAGCAACCCTGGAGCCACCTCTCACTGCAGGAGGAACTGCTCTTAGTGCCTGTTTTTAAAACCAAATGCCACAGGTCTCTTCCTGAGAGGCATCTAGGTCATTAGCTAAAGTGCCCCTTCTCCTGCTCTTTGTGAAAGGCTGTAGGAGAGGGGCTGACTTACCCACTGTTTGACATTTCTGGCCAGGTGCACACATGACATCACTGCTGCTCCCATTGATTACAGAAGAGTAGAGAGGGGAGAAGGGTCAGGAAGGAGAAAACACGGAGAGCACAGAGTAGACTTCCTCCTAGGTCATAGTTTTCTCTAGGCGAGGACATGGAAAATAGCTGCCCATTTTGTAGGTCCCCACTACTTGAATGCAACACAAGAGTGACAGCAAGGCCACTACACTTGACTTCTAGCCTTGATCTTTGTTCACTGTGTGTCATGGGACAAGATCTCAAACTTTCTGCCTCCATCTTCTTTTCATGTGAAGATAATAAAACAAAAAAAATCATGCATATGAGCACTTAAAACAGCCCCTAGAAAGCTTCTCACTTTACAGATTTAAAAAGCAACAATCCAGAGAGACAGAAAAATTTTCCCTGAGCCAGACAGCTCATTAATGGCAGAGTAAGAATGAGAACTCTGGTCTCTTACCAACTCCTTGCTGTTTTTAATCCTCTCTTAGATGCTAAGTAAAACAGAATTGAGGAATAAAAATGTTAAAGCCACATAGACAAAGAAGTAACTTTCTGATATGAAAGCTAAACCCTATCAAATGGTAAAAAATGAAATGTGGGAGATGAGGTGCAGAAGCATGCAGAACCATTTGTCTGTGTCCTACTCCCAGTGCAGTAGGCAATGGAGCAGGTGGCCAGTGAGCTGACCGCAACTCCCTGTAAGTAGAAAGAATGAACAAATCAACAAGGCAAGGTCTTGAAATGATCCAGAAAGTTCTTCCCTTGACTCAAATAAGACCTTCAGAGATTCAGCATCATAGTCTCTGCCTCCGTCAAGATAGCAGCCAACCCAAGTTTTGGTAGCTGAAGCCACATGCTCTTTGGAGCAACGCAGGCCATGTAACTAATTCCAACTGCTCTCCCACTGTAAGTGCAAAAGTGACACAAAATATAAGAAGTAAATGCTACAACTACTTCACAGATAAGCAACCCTGATTCTTCAAGCCACAGATTCTTTTTTAGCAGTCTGCTCTTCCTCAAAGTCAAAATCGGAACTCCAAAGAAAGTAAGACTAAATGCTTTGCACCAAAATAGACAACAATGAAAACACAAGTCTCTTCTCTAGTTTGATGTGTAGTTAAATACCATTTTGTTTGATTGGAACTACTAGCACCCAATGTGTGCAGCTACTGCTAGCTAGCTTACAGGGCAAGTGGTGCCACCATCAGCGACACCATGTGTTCCTTTCTGGGTCAGATGTTAAGGAGTGTTCACCACCAAAATCAGGTCTTTGTGAAGTTGACAGCAAAAACTTCTGCTTCACTTCGTTTTTGCTTTTAAAAAATTCTAAAGTATTCTACTTGGTTTATCCTCTGCTATCATTATTAACTTTATTTTCTTGGGGAAAAAAACAAAAAGTGATACACTGACTTGTTCCACATGCCCTAAGTGTTGGTTGATGACTTAAAATGGCCATTTCTTGCACTATGACAGGAGCAATCCTGCAAAAGACACTCAGAGTCAATGTGTTCAGTTCCAAGAAGCAGGTACTAGAAAAAAAGGTTTGAAAGAGTTTTCTCATCTCTAAGCTGAGCATCAGTCTGGAGATCACGTCTTATAACATCGTCTGAACGTGTATATGCAGAGTGTGTAGAGATGAAGGAAACCATCAGGTGCAATTTACAACCTACTGTACAAATTGCAAGAGAAAGGATTCAAAACACAGAACATCTGAGTTTGAGAATTAGTTCTGCTACAGCCCAACACCCTGGCTTTTGACCCACCCTCAACTGAGCTTCAGTTTTTCCTTTTGTGAAGTTGACGTGATCAATTACATCTCCCCAAATCATCTCACAGAGCTGCAATTAGAAGATTTTAATTAACTATAGTCTGGCATATAGGTTGACAGTCTGTCTGTCAAAGTGTAGTTATATGATATAGACTGAAACATTATATACATGTAAGCTAGAACTGTATATTGATTAAGAGATTTTAGAGTCATTTTGCCTGGGTTCAAACCCCAGTTTCTATATTTGTTTACCATGTGACCCAGTTTCCTCAGTGAAACTCAATAGAATATTACTATTCTATAGTAATAATGATTACTATCCCATTATGTTGGTAAGCTGAAATGAGATGATCCTTGTCAAAGTAACTAGCATTGTGCCTGGTACATAATAAACACTCAATATAATCATGCCAAATATTGTTAAGTACTATGTACCAATTCTTTCCTGGACCCAGGATTCACCCTATACATATTATACAGGCAGACCTAAAGGTCTTAGAGCAATTCATAGCTTTAATAATATCAGAATTATAAATGATCCAAGCTTATACTATATCACTTAAGGGCTTAATTATTTGAATTTCATTTATAGTTCTTTACTTTCATAATTTTTTAAATATTTTTTAAATTTTTGTCTCTGTTCATATTTGTCGTCTTTGGTCAGAACACATTCTGCTTTCTACCATGTTTTATACAATGAATTATTGTGAGCAAAACCAGTAAGAGGGAGTACCCAGCATTACATTCTGCTCATTTCTCTCCCTCAAATCTGGGATCAGGTAAAGGGCTTCTCATTTCTGCTTTGGCCAAGGATTTGAGGTTCCACTGTGAGCACGAGAAGCCAGGTGCCCTCCAGTCTGCGGGCCTTTGGAAAGCAGCTGGCCTGGGCATACTCACTTGGACAAGTGAAAGGATTAGATTACCAGAGGAGAAATTCTAAACCAACAATAATGCTTAAGCCAACCAAATCCTCTACCACTCATACGTGTAAATGTATAAATTAATTATAACCATTTAAATATTGCCTTGATCTTTCATTTAATCGATGAGCAGGTCCAATTACAGACACGCTGAAGTTCGCCTCCTAATTAGTCTTAAAGGTTCAATTATTTGATGCCCACACTACAATGAAGGTTCACTTCCTAAGGGAATCATACATGAAAGGCTGTTTCAATGTGGTTTAACCTGTGATAACGCCACATAGCATTTGAGAAGCCAGACAAGAATGAAAAACAAAACTCTCAAGAATGCTTGTTGGTCATCATCTCCAAAATCAAGGCTAATGAAAATCAGCTTAATGCAAGTTACATTTCTTTCAAACTTTAAACAGTCTTCTCTTGAAAAGGAAAACACTAAATTCCTTAATCAGGCCATAATATGTAGGACTTACAGTTTCGACTCTTTATAGTTTGCAAGATAACTAGGAACAAGTATTTCTACTTGTCAAATCAGAGACTGACTCTTTGGGCAACCTGATAACAGTAACAAATTAAACCACCAAAATTTTGACCAATAGTGTGCTGGAAAACATCTATAATTGGTTCCCTGAAGGAAAAAAATTAAAGCCTCAATTTGTAACATTTGTTAGTTTCCATGGTGGAAACTAGTTTCCATTAGTTTCCACAGTTTCTCTGTGACCAAGTTCAAACTGTCAAATGACATCATCAAATACGGAGATACTGAGAGATCCAACATATAAAAATTACTTTCAGAGTAGAGACAATAGTAAAATGTATTTAAATGATTTTAAAGTGTTGTATTTTCAGTTGTATTTCACTTTGTACGTTTGGGTTCTTTTTGTTTTGTTTTATTTTTGTTTCTTTATTTATTTTGGTACCAGAGATTGAACTTGTATTCCTTGCCAGGTAGGCACTTGAACCTCTGAGCTAAATCCTCAGCCCTGTACATTTGTTTTGAATATAATGTACTTCACTGTGAGTTTTATCTTTAGATATCATGGCTAGATCTAATAACATCTTGCAGAATTCCTGAAAATGTGACAGTCAGTTTTTACAAGCCAGTAACAGCACAACACTAATGTGTGGCCCATGAAGACTGGGGTGCAAGGACAGAAAATACTAAAGCCTCTAACAAATCATGCCAGCCATTGAGCCCTGTAGAACATGTGGGAGGGGGTGGGGGAGACATCCAGGGTGGAAGGCAATCCTCTGAGCTCACGCTGTCTGTGTATTGCCTCCCGGTAGTTGCCCCTCCAGAGGACTTGCGAGTGGCTGGTATCAGCGACAGGTCCATTGAGCTGGAATGGGACGGGCCGATGGCAGTGACGGAATATGTGATCTCTTACCAGCCGACGGCCCTGGGGGGCCTCCAGCTCCAGCAGCGGGTGCCTGGAGATTGGAGTGGTGTCACCATCACGGAGCTGGAGCCAGGTCTCACCTACAACATCAGCGTCTACGCTGTCATTAGCAACATCCTCAGCCTTCCCATCTCTGCCAAGGTGGCCACCCGTACGTACCATTCCCCCGACCCACTTCATTTTTCTTTTCTCCTACATGAGACCATGGGCATTCATGATAGGAGTGTCTTTTCTCAGTTCTTTGGAGATGCCTACAATGGTTTGATCTTAAGGGAAGAGGCTCCAAACATGACTCACTCAGGAAAGGGTATATCATTAAAAAGCTACTTCTGATTAAGAGTTTCCAAATACAGACAGCTTCCACAAATCATACAACCAAAAAAACAAACAGTACTTTAATTATTGGATACTGCCTTGATACAAGTGAGACTCTTACTTGAAGTCAAGGAAAGTGTGATATTTATGAAGATTTTGAATCCAGTTAGGGATTCAAAAGCAGGAAATATAAAATAGGAGGTACAATAAGCAAGTGTGAAATGGTATTTTACAAATGGTAAGTATATGGCAGAGTGAGAAAAAAAATCTTTAAAACCACAGCCAACAATATCTACTTCTCCTAGAGAAGTGATATAACTTCTTTAGTCTTTTGTCTAGGAAAGTATCTTGATCCATTTTAACTACAAAAGTTGAGGTTCTAAAACATAATTGAAAAGAGTCCATAAAAGGGAGGCGAGAGAGGAAACAAGGACCAGAACATAAGAAATGAGCAGTTTTCATTTATACTAGAGAATACTCCTGTAGGTGCATCAATGCCTATATATTTTAAATATTTTTAATATAAGCTTAGAAAAGCAGAAAAGATGACTTAGCAGTTATTAACATTTAATAGGAGACAAGGAAACAGTACAGTGCAGGTTTTTTTCTTTATATACTTCTGAATTCTTAAATTGTTACAGTAAGCCTGTATTACTTTGAAATTTCAAAAAGCAAGCTAAAGAATTTAGATGAGAGAAATTTCTAATAGTTTGGTTACCATGCTGTACCTTGTTGCCCCAAATCTACTGAAAAATCTGCATGCTCACAAATACCTGTGTGCTGAATGTGAGATGTCTTTGGCGGGTACCAGTGGAAAGGGGCTCTGTCTGATTAAATTCTGGAATGAGAGCATCCAACGGCAGTGAGGCTTAAATGATAAAGAGATTTTAGCAGCAACAAGAAACTGGAACGAGAAGTATGACCATGAAAACATCAACCCTTACAATGAAATTCAGAACCGCCCTGGATACATAAATCACCGGGTAAGGGATAAAAGATTTGAGCTCATTTCGTGTAGGTCTCAAATGACAAGGTGGTATTTGGGTAACAAATGCCTAAAGTCCAGGAAAGAAAAGGTCAAGGTACAAAGAACCAGCTGTGAAAGTTTCATGGAGGCCCAAGGACACTTGAGCTGAGCTTCGAAGAAGGCAAGGACAGGGTCCAACAGAGGGATAGAACTAAGGAGTCATTTTGTCCCTTTGATTTTCCAAGAGACAAAAGCCTGTTATAACAATAAACTCCCCCTCTGAATACTGTCTCTATTAAAATGCCTGTAATTATCTCTGTTTATATTTGACCCTTTTAAAAATAATTCCTCTGGTGCCTGAGAACTAGTTCTAAATATCTGCGGTGGTTGTGGGTAGGCAGGTCACCATCTGCTGCCTTTCCCACCTTACTCGGGATGAGCCACCACCCTCAGTGTCTGGCCCCACTCCCAAGTGTCGCCTTCCTGATCCACGTGTGCACACAGTAATGTGGTTTCCATCTCGGTAGTGCTTATTATGCCATCTCAGGGCATCCCTGCTGGCAAGCTCCCAGGGAACAAGGACAAAATCACATTAAACTCACCTGCCAGGCCTTCAAGTGGGTTCACAGTCAGCACCGCCATCACCAAAAAGCATGAAGCAGCTTCCAAACAGGAAACATGAGAATCTGTCAATTTTTCAATGGGAACAGCCCACAAGAGGCAAAGCCAAAACGGGAGCATGCTCCCTGGAGAGCTGAGAAAAGTCACACTATCACATTTCAGGGCTGGTAATTGAACTCCATTAGGACAAGCATCCTTCCACCTCACTAAACCTGTGTGTGTGTGCGCGCGCGCGTGTATGTGCATGTGTGTTGGGGAGAAAGGGCTGGAAGGGGCATGGAGAGAAACAGGAAAATTAAGACAAGAAAAAATAACAAGAGGCAAATGTGAGTGAGGAAGAGAAGGGAAAATGATAAAAAACTAGAAGAAATTTGGAGAAAGTGAAATGGATACAAAATTCCCAGTATCTCATATCTGCTATTATCCTTTAAGTACACCTTTATTTTGCTTGCATACATGAAATGGGAAATTAAGATCATCCTAGATTTAGTACTGTGAGGTAAGCAAAACACTTTCAGTGCACATCAGATGATCAAGAGCAGCATTTCTGCCTCCATTCTGCAGTTGGCCTCTCCGTAGTCAGCCTTCCCTATGCCTCCCTCTTCCTGCATGTGCAATGCAAACACTGCAATTAGCCTTTATTTTGCCTGTGAAGACTCCTGTATAACTTTCAAAGATAGTGTTTGAGGTTTCGGATAAAAAAAAGACTTTTTATTCAATGCCAAGATGTACCACACTAGTGAGGAGATGAAGCCATGGCTCTCATATTTTAACATCAACATTTTCTGTTAAGTAATAAAAAGCAGAAAAAACTGACTGTGTTTATCAAGTTTGTTCACATATCTCACCAACACTGAGCCCCAGTGCCACAGCGCAGCGGGCCAGTCCTGGACCTGGGACTCGCTGTGATTGCAGTAGGATTGAGACCGTCCACTACATGCCACCCACACCCATGGCGTGGGGGGAGTTCACAGGACAAAGCACCAAGTTGTGCTCTCTGTCCCTGCGAGAAGCCATAACACTGTCGCCCACATTGCTGTGTTCCAGATCTCTCCACTCCTCAAGGGCTGCAATTCAAGACCATCACAGAAACCACCGTGGAGGTGCAGTGGGAGCCCTTCTCCTTCTCCTTCGATGGGTGGGAGATCAGCTTCATTCCAAAGGTAACAGCTGCAGCCCCTGGACAGCCTTCCTTGGAGACCCTCAGCTTGGAATGAGGGCCAGCAGAGAAGGTCTTACCCAGTCAGTCTCTCTCTCTCTCTCTCTCTCTCTCTCTCTCTCTCTCTCTCTCTCTCTCTTTCTGCCATTAATGACAAGAGGCATTTCCTGAGGGTTCAAGCTTAGAATCTTCTTTCACAGAGACCTGAGGACTGATTGACAAGAGTGGTCCCAAGCACAGCACCTTGGTCTTGGATAAGCAGAGCTGTGGGAAACAGCCACCAGCTCTAGCTTTCTGGTGACGTAGCAACAGGATCGGGAGAGCCACACTTTCTGTGAGGGGAAAAACGAAATGCTCAAAAACTTAGGACTTCTCTTTCAGACACAAAAAAGCCAAAGGAGCCAGGCATGGTGGTACATGCCTATCATTGCATCAGTCTAGAGACTGAGACAAAATGAGTACAGGTTCAAGCTTGAGCAACAGCCACTTAGCAACACCTGTTCTCAGAATAAAACAACTTTTTTACAGAGATTCTGAGTTCAATCTCCATTACTGACGGGTGGGGGGCAAATGAACTAGCCTCATAGTCAGCTCACAGCTTCAGTCTGCAGACACAGGAAGAGTGAGTCTTCAAAGCTCCCACTGCTGAAGGTTACAGAAATAACACAAAACACCCTGGTTTTCCTGAATTATTCAAGTGAATCTGTAACCTATTAATTAAACAACAGTTTCTTTAAATAAATTTAAACTATCTAGTCTATAAGTTTAAAAGTATCCCAAGATTTCTCCCTAGCCTTTAAAGTGGTATCTTATTTTATTAATCCTAAAACTGCTTCTAATTTACCAAGAGGTGCCTTCCCAGTTCTAGTGTGTTGACCCTATGATATTCTCCTGGATGACCAGTTCAGCCCCATGCCTTTCCTCTGTCTTCAACCTTCAACATTAGGCAGCATTTTTTTTCAATCATTCATCAAATTTCATCACAAATGCCACATTTTGGCTAACTTGACTGATTTTGCCAATTCTATTCCAAAGTTCTTAGAGACATGGACTTTTAGAGCTACAAAAACCTTTAATTTTATATCTACTTTACAGAGACCAAGACTCAAAGAACTTAAATGATTTCATATACCTAATTGGTACCAGGCTTAAGAAAAAATTCTGCCTCAGGTTCCTGTTCTAGAGTTCTTTCTACTACACCAAGATGCCTATTCTCTTCCATGGATGTAGAAATATTATAGCAAGTTAACTATACCTAAAGAGGTGCTTTATACCTGTTAGCTATTGCATGCCAAATCTGGGTTAGAATGACCAAAAAATTAGCAAGCAACTGGATTTATAGAGAGGCTGAATGAATCATGTCATTCTGCTACTAAGACAGAAAGATCAAGCTCTCTTGTTTTACATGCAATATGTAAAACTCTACATAAGAAAGGTGCTGGGCCGGGGATTTAGCTCAGTGGCTTAAGCGCCTGCCTGGCAAGCGCGAGGTCATGAGTTCGATCCCCGGTACCAAAAAAAAAAAAAAAGAAAGAAAGGTGCTGGCCAAGGTGTGCTAAGATCAAATATATGGCCACATGGAACAACTATTGTGAACTATAGGTTGAAGCCACTGGGGTACATTTATCATACTGATTAGTAAGAGTATAGCTATAAATTCTTTACAGGGCATTCTCTGGATGAGATACACCAGAGAATAGGGAAGATAGTGTCACAGAAAGAATTGTCTCCTCTTTCCAAGAACACATACAAAAATGTATGATTAAAATATAGATGATAGATATAACAGAGATGATAGATGATTGATAGATGATAGATAGATAATACACCCTGGACCCAACATCATCAAGCTGCTATTTCTCATTACCTCCTCTACCAGTGTGTCTCTTTCCTCTCTCCTTTGTAACATTCTTTGTTCTCTGCTTCCTTTTTCCTTTCTTTGTACCTCATGATTGCATCACTGGGTCTTAACTCATCTGGGTAAAGGGGAAACTAGACAATGATCTGCACCTAGTATAACACCTTGAGAAACTCCAGGTATAGCAAAGTAAAAGCTCCAGCTCATAAAAAAATCTGAAAATGTCTTAGCTTGAAATATATAATGTGTATGTATAAAGATGTTTACACACATAAACACACAATTATACTCTTCTAAATAGCCAAGGGCATACTCATCACAATAAGAGCCAAAAAAAAAAATGATGGATGCTAATTGTAACCATCAAACATTTAGTCTTTGGCAAGAGCTAATCTGTATCTCCTCATGATTAATTTTTATTGGCAAACTCAGAAAACTCAGGAGAAGCCAATGAAATGTTCTTGAAAATTAGTTCTTATTGAGCTGCATGGAGTTTTTTGTGGCCCCAGACACTCAGCTGATAGCATGGAGAGGGAGCAGACACAGCCCTCACTTTTACTTCCAGTTCACAATCGGTGCTCTACACCTTTCTCTTTCTCTCACACAAGTTCTCTTGATGACTTTGCTCTTTTACTTTCTCTGCTTCTCCCCATTCTGCAGAACAATGAAGGAGGAGTGATTGCTCAGCTCCCCAGTGATGTTACCTCCTTTAACCAGACAGGACTAAAGCCCGGGGAGGAGTACATTGTCAATGTGGTAGCACTGAAAGAGCAAGCACGGAGCCCACCCACCTCGGCCAGCGTGTCCACAGGTGAGTGCCTCTAACCTCTCTTCCAGGGCTGCTCGGTTTATCACTAAGGAAAAGCAACTGCAGAATGACCCAGGGAGTAGAGAGGCAAAAGAGGTATGAGAATTCCTCCTCAAGCTGAGGCCATGTGGGGACCTGGAGAAGGAGCTCCTCTGCCAGATGCTTAGCTGTTCATATTCCTCATCGCTTGGCCTGGAAAGCGTAGAAACCAGGGAGAGTGTTCCATGGTGGAAATTCAGCTAAGACTTTTCTGTCATTATTCATCAAGAGGCTTCTTTCATCAACCCCCTAATGTCATCAGCTTTGGAACCAACAAAAGTTGACTCACTCTTACCTAGTATGAGATATGGAAAAAATCAGCTGAACCTTCCCCAACCTCAACCTATTTTGTGTAACATCTCCTTCATTGAAATGATATGAAGGTTAAATTAGATAAAGTTCACGAAGTGATTAGGGCTGTGCTGATAAAACCAAGTGCTTTTTTAACACTTGGTATACACAAATCTGTTCAGCACACATGCTTAGAAGTGAAAGCAGTAGGAGATAAAACATCTAAAACCAGTAGATAAAGTAGGACCACTGTTCAAGGTGACAAGTTGATTATTCTTTCATTCCCACAGTTTATTTCATTCAAGGTTATTGTATTTGTAGGCTTGATTCATTACTGTGCCATATTTGGTCGTACTGTTTCCTTAACAAGAGATGTTCAACTTCCATGTTTTAAATTAGCCATCTTGGAGCATATATATGTGTTTTCAGCAAGAATTTCTCAAAAGTTAAAAATAGCATATGGTATTAATTTTTATTTTGCAACTTATTGATAAGACAGCAGAGTAAGAGTTTTCTTTTCTAAGCAACTTTTCATGTCAGCAACAAAAACTGAGATTGGAGAATATTGGTACAGTTTTACTTTTCGTAAATAGAAACTGATACCCTTAAATCCAGGACAGGACAGGAGAGACAGAGATATACAGAGACAGAAAGACAGAGACAGGGAAAGAGAGAAGAAGAGCAAAGACTATGTCACAAGGCCATGTTTGTGGATAGGGATTCAGACTTCACTGTTTGCATCCAAACTACGTAACACTGCGTGCTGAGGCTCATGCTCATCCCAGGAAACCCTAGTTAAAGCCTTATGGCATCAGCTCCTGTTCTATTCCTGCACTAAGGTTCCATGGCTGTGCCCAGAGCACTATTCTGATCCAAATATGCCCTAGAAAAAGCCCCATTAACCTGAACTCTATAATGCTCTGCAGGAATCTCCAGAAGGGCAAGGATACAACTCATGCCAAAGGTTATGCAGGAACCTGGAGAATTGGCACTTGGATACAAGCATAGATTTTGCACTTTGATTATATACTGGTTCATGATCCCCAAGCCATTTTTATGATTTGATATTGAGAAATCATTAGTAGAGAAAAAATACTGGAAGGGCGAGATGGTTCACAAGGGAGAGAGAACATGACTGTTGAATATTTTTCTTCCCAAGTATTGAAAGTACTTAGAGAAGGGAGTCCAAACCAGTCTTGGTCCTACACTCAAACCACAGTTTCATAAAATTTGCAGTATTGGTGTGGGGGGGGGCTGAGATTAAAATTAAAAGTTTCAGGTGCCATGATAAAACTAGGCAGAATGTTTTCAATTAAGAGAAAAATGTCTTATTGACATTGTGTATAGTAGTCATGAAAAAGATGGAAAGAGAAATACATAAATTCCAATTTACTCTATGAGTAGCGTTTATGTTTGTTGGAAATTAGGGCCTAAATGGAAAACAAGCTGGTACTTTTTTGACTGGAACAGTAGATTACTGCCAAGTGACCAACCAAAGGGCAGAATCCAGGGTCAGTGACAGAAAAGACGGTTGGGTCCCAACCATGTCTGCTGTTTTTAGGAAACAATTGTTTAATTATTTCCTTCTACTAAGGTCTGACCTACACCAACCCCCTCCTGTGAAGTGCTGAGTCCTCATCCTCACTCAGACTGGCTTTTTCCAGACAGACCATTTTGTGAATGCAAATACAAGACCTCCCGCAGCTAGAGTCCTCTGTGCTTCATAATCACATTCTAATATGGTCAATCCTTTACAATCAGGGGGTTTTGGATCTAAAGATTGAAGGACAAAAGCTTTTGGTCATTGGAGTTTTTCCTCATGACTTTTATGTTTGTTCCAAAAGTTCCATTTCACTGAATTTCTGCCCCTTCTTCCTCGTGGATGAAGAGGTTCATCCAATCATTTCTTCCATGCCTCACTCACTAGCCATCTACTTTGTCTCAGTCATCAAGCTTATACCACACCTAGGAAGCTATTTCCCATCTCATAATTCAATTAAGTGAAGTTTTAAAGGTCCTCGTTATGTAAAGCCACTAAGTGCAGCATGCTGAATAGAAGTTGTCTGAATATTTCCTGTTACATCACATGACTACCTCAAATATGAAAACCAGGACTTGTTTCAACACCAAACCAGACATTTCCAAAATGGTCTGATCATTTTCATTTTGGCTGGTGCTAAACCAAAACTCTGAAGTTGCTTAAGAGAAATCAGGAAAGGGTTAGCTCCAGGAGGAGGCTGGGATCCCCAGGAAAATACTGACCTTTGAAAAGTTGAAGTACTCCAGGCTGGCCTGTGATAGTTCTGGAGGAGAGACCCCTTTCTGGAGCCAAAGTAGAAGGTGGTCTGAGAATTACTGGTTAAAAACAATTACTCAAGACTCTAAGGTATTAAGAAGGGAAATTTACTTTACCCAGATGAAGCAAAAGAGAATTTACTAGAAGGATATAGAGAATCTCATAGAAACCTGGGGCGAGAAATTTATGTGGGCCTTATAAAAGACTTGCATCACACACTGGAATATTAGGAATTGAATTACTCTTTATATCTTTCTAGAAGGTCCACATGGCCATTCATTTCTCCTTCTGTCTGTATCTGCTCTCTCCTCCTATCTCTTCTCCCCTTTTCATTTTTTCTCTCCCCTATCTTCTCCTCCCTTTCCTTCTCCTCTCCTCTCCTTATCTCCCATCAGATGCTTCCCATTTCTATGAATGTGATAGAGAATGACCTCCCCAGACCTAGCTCTACATGGTCCACCACAGGCTACTTAGAGGACCGGCGTCACTGGTGCCAATTCCCAATCTTTACAGAATATTAATAGTATACAGCTCCAGCCAGAAGGCTGTAGTCACAAAGCAAACACAAGCATAGAATCCAGGCCTACTCTTGTAGCAAGTAATGAGCAATTCTCAAAGAAAGGCGTATTAGCTCTGCAGATATCCCCTGAGAAGTTCAGAATACCATTTTCTGTTCCCACTGAGCCCTTTTTCTATCCCCCTCATTCTCTCACTTCCCCTACTCAGTATAACTCAATATGAAAGGACCCCAAGTGGCAGCTGGAGCCATGGATGGTGGCCCTGCAAGAGGCCAGTCAGCTGTTCCAGGCGCCCCATCTGCTGCACGGGTCCCATGACAGACATGTTCTGGAGAATCTGAGGGCCTGTGTGTGCCTGCTGTGCCCTGCTGGTTTAGAAATTTGCAATTTTTTCTCCACCAGGAGAAAAAAATGACCCACAGTGGCCACTCCCAAGCTGAGGTCCTTTTTAATCAAAGCAGCACGTTTCCTCAGAAGGCATGTCTCAGATGCCAGTGTCTGCTGGGTTTGGGTACAGTCAGCAGCTAGTTGGCTGCACTGTGAGTATGGCTGAACAGGGACAACTTTGAAGCACTCCTTTTGGCAACCATATCAAAGCTTCAAAGTTTAGAGTGATCATTTCCTCAGGGCTCAAGGAAGGGCAGAGCTGGGCTCCAGGCATATCCTAGAACTCTGTCCTAGGGATCTGTCCCATCACACCCAGAAGGAGATGCCAGTAAGTACCCTTTCCCTGTCCAGGCAGGAAATGCCAGCACCTGAAAGCTGTAGCCTAATATAAAGAGACTTAAGCCAAGTATCAGGGAAATGAGCTCTAGCATCACTTTATTGTGCTTCACTTTCCCCATC
The DNA here is from genome assembly GCA_004027295.1 of Dolichotis patagonum. Lineage (NCBI taxonomy): Eukaryota > Metazoa > Chordata > Mammalia > Rodentia > Caviidae > Dolichotis > Dolichotis patagonum. The sequence continues at coordinate 100,424 of PVJX010002071.1, read as the reverse complement.
TGTCAAATGGGATGATGATATCTATCCCCTCTTTGACCAAACTAATGGCAGAAGGAAAGGAGAGAGCTGATGTGCGGGCTTATTTCTCAATCAAATTCTCCTTCTCTCTGATCTCTCTCATTTAGTCATTGATGGGCCCACACAGATCCTGGTGCGAGATGTCTCCGACACGGTGGCCTTTGTGGAGTGGACCCCTCCTCGTGCCAAAGTTGATTTCATTCTCTTGAAATATGGCCTTGTGGGTGGGGAAGGCGGGAGAACCACCTTTCGGCTGCAGCCTCCCCTGAGCCAATACTCGGTGCAAGCCCTGCGGCCTGGCTCCCACTATGAGGTGTCCATCAGTGCAGTCCGAGGGACCAATGAGAGCGAGTCTACGACCACCCAGTTCACCACAGGTAAGTCTGGGCCAGGCCAAAGGAATGTGAAAGAAGTGCGAGAGTGCACTTGGCATCCACATCCCTACAGTGCTACAAGATGAGTGTGAGAATTTGGGGGGCCTCCTGTGGATGTCAGCACCCCTGAGTAATGTAGAACAGTGAGAACTAGCCTCTGCTGGCCACGTGTTCACCTCCATTCTTCCTGTGGCTCTCAGGTTTCTCCTTCACAAAATGACAGGCTTGCCTTGAAGACATACATGTAAGCTCCCTATTGCTACCCCAAATGGCAATTTTGTGAGCATTCAGGAAGGGTGCCTCTTCCTCTAGATACTTTGTACCATTTGGTGAAAATTGTTGTAATAGTGCTCTAAACCCATTATGACTGCACAGCCACAATGGTCACCTTATCGCTGCACGAAGCCACCCTCTAAAACCATATAGACCTTCCCATGAGATCCATGACTCACCCACCATTTGTGCACACTAGCATAAGGGGAACAGGAGACCAGGTTGCCACACACAGGAAGCTGAATCAAGCACATAGGAATACCTCCTGCCTTGTTGTGATGACCACTGCCACCCTTCTCAAGGCTGTTGGGACTCAAAAAGTCAGGAAAGTCCAGACCTCAGAGTGACTCATCTCAGCACCCATCAGAATGGCCAGCTAGTGGGTAAGTTGGACAGATGTGAAGCTTTCAGAAAAACTCTCAACAAGTGTGATCAGAACTGAGTCTCTAATCCAGACTGTCGGTCTTGGTCTCTCTCCTTTGGGGAGGTCACATGTCAAAGAATATATCTGCCAACTTCAAGTTGTCCCAGGAATTAAAGGAAACCAATCATATCTGTGAGATCCAAGAATCACCACCTTCCAACAGAACAGAAGAATCACTAATTCAACTGTCCTCTACTACCTCAGGTTGTATCCTAAGAGCTTGTCACAGACTGGAATCCAGGGGCCTCCAGGGGCCTCCAGGAGCCGCAGTAACTAGCACTCCCTGCTCCGCTTGAGCTTTCAATCGTGATAAATAAGCCAAAGACAAAGACAAATGAACACCAACCTAACTCCTAGACTGGAGTGGATAGCTTAGGGATAGTCAGATGGATGAACACATGAACAGCCACTGTGGACTTAAGTTGATATCTTAAGCAGAAGGTATCATGGCAGAAGTGAGAGACTACTCAGATTAGAAACCTGATCCCTGAGAGCAGGCCATCCTGGGAGAGAGAGGCACCGAGAGACTGTGCCCAGGCCTTGCAACAAAACTTGGCATTAGTTAAGTCCATTTCCCCAACAAAAAAGAGAGACTAGGAGTCCCCTGATGGAGTGCCTGCCACACAGAAGTCTCTCCCATAGATGGAAACAAACAGCAAACTGCAGAAGACAAGGGCTTGATTCAGTAAGAAACCCTGTAATGTTCTCCCTTCAGCACTTGTACCAGACCCCACTCCCTCCCCCAGGTGTGGCCAGTGGTATTTTTCACTAAGCATGCCTTGGTATCCTCATAGACTAAGTGTGCTTTTGGAAAAAAATGGAACCAAGCTCTGCCCATTTCTCTTCCCTTCTTCCCCTTCACTTAACCAGAAATGATCCTGGACTGCATGAACTAGGAATCCGTTCAAGATCAGCCCCCACCCACACCACCACACACACAGAGCACCCCTTGCTTAGGGTAGTTAGTATGTTCTTCAGACCATGAGTCCTGCAGTTTTTCCTTCATTTCCAGATAGATTGGGTTTGAAAAGTGGTTTCTTTGTGTTCTGCTCTGATAAGAAGTCTGAAGAAGCAAAAGCGGGGAAGGGGCCTCTCCAGCAGTGTGATGAAAAGCAAATTCTTGATGTTCAGGTCAACAAGATGGAAGCAGTATTGGCTGGTGGCCCAGGAAAATTCCAATCAAGACAATTACATTCTACCTCCTCTGAGGTCCCCCGGAGCTTCAGTTTGCTGATGCTTGATGACTCTCCGTTTCCGGTTGCCTGGTGGATTGGCAGTAGTTAGGAGGCTGCCTTCTCTAAGCAGACTCAGCCTGCACCTTGGATCTACTCACCTCTGCCCCATGACTAGGAGAAACCTTGGGGTGGGAAGACACAAACAGTTTTACAGCCAGACTCTCAAAATCCAGGGTTAGCAGGTGCCAGTTAAATGATGAAAGGATACCTAGACTCTCACGGTAGGGCCCTCAGTCATTGCAAAACTCCGCTTAAATTCAAATTAACCAAAGTGCTTTTGCAGGTGATGGCTTCGACACTAGGAGTGCACTAATTGCACAGGCAATTAAAATAGAGATTTGCTTTCTGCATGGTGCCTGGATCTTACAGCTATTCTAAAAAAGAAAGAACCATGATGGAAGTGCAGCAGAGACAGTGGCGAGAGAGAAACCAGACAAGAAGAATGGAAGCCACCTTCAAAATCTCCCCACCTCAGCAGCCCTGCTTTCAGCTGCCCTCCCCAGGGGACTCTTGGGCCTATCCTGTTCCCTGGTACACTTTCCTTTGAACATAACCCTCAGTCTTGAAATTCAGTCACCATCACATCCAACCTGAATGCTCCAGACCTCATTTTAGTGTTATGGGCTGAATCTTGTACTCTAAAAAAGGTATTAAAGCCCTAACCTTCAGGTTATAGGAATGTGGCCTTATTTGAAGATAGGGTCATTGCAGTTAGGAAAATTAAGTCAAGATCATTAGACTGAACCCTAGTCCAATCTGTGTCCTTATAAAAGGGGAAATTTGGACAAAGAAAATGTCATGTGAAGGTGAAGGCAGAGATACAAACCAAGAAATGCCAAAAGTGGCTATCAAATCATTAGAAGCCAAGACAGAAGTATGCCACGGCCTCTCAGCCCTTAGACACCAGGATCTTAGACTTCCAGACAATAACTTCCTGTGAAGACATTCAGTTTGGAGTGCCTCATGTGTCAGCCCTTAGAAACTAATATGACACCCAGGCCACAGGAACTCAAACTCCAACTGATTGGCAGTAGTGCCCCTCTGGGGTTCTCCGGGAAGTTCTTCCACAAGTTCAGTCTGGATGCCACTTGTCAACCCAGCCAATGGTCTGGCTGAGACAGCAAGAGGGTTATCTTTCTCCCCTTGCAAGACCAGCTGCCCTAGTCAGAGCTGCCCTTTTCCCTGCACTGCTCACCCCAAGCATCCTCAAAACCCCACAGCTGAAACAGGTAACAAGGCTTTTCTAGGGGTTTTGTAGTAGTACACAAAACAGAAAAGAGATAATGTTCATCTGGTCACTCATGTGGATTATTGAACTGCTACTGGGGTCTAAGCACTGTTCTAGGCATTGAATCTATAGAACAACTGAGATGAACAAAATCTCAGTATACATGAATGACATTCCAGTGGGAGAAATTGGGCAATGAAAAAAATACATTTCAGTCACAAATACTATGATGAGAAGAGAAATGGATGAGATAGAGGAAGGCTCTATTGGCTTTAGGAATTTGGAAACATCTAGGAAATTATATTTTAACTAAGACCTATGCGACCTAAGTCATGGAAGGATCTAGAGAACAGTGTTTTAGAAAAATGGAGTGTAGTGCAAAGAAAGGTCCTGAGGCAGGAATTAGCTTGATATGTTTCAAGAGTCAGAAAAATGCAGTCCAGCTGGGCCCTGATGAATAAGGGGTAGAAATACTAGGAGGTGATGTCTGAGAAGCAGACTGAACCAGTGCGTTCGGAGCTCTGTAGGCTATGATGAGGAGGGTATAATCAGGGAACAAAAAACTTGTAAGCAGCATAAGTTTGTTATCTAACCCATGTTTTAGAGAGCAGCTATGGCTATTACCAGAGCTCACAAACCCAGGGAGCTCTGCCTCATCCCAGCCTACTGGCATTTTACAGAGACCATCTCAGTTCCAGCCTAAGGGGTGTCCTTCAAATGCCCCTCTGAGACATCAGGTTTCTAGACCCAGAGAGCAAATCATTTCACCTCTCCCAGTTGTGAGACTCACCTTTCCAATCCTACGTTATGGGAATGACCTCTGAGGATTATTGGCACTGAAAGTGTCCAGTCACTTTCAGAGCAAACACTAGCCTCGCCTACAGGGTACAAGCCCTGTGACCAAAAATCCCAAAACCATTGGCAGTGATTCTACTTTGCGTCTTCATACAAAGGAGAAATTTCCAAGCTATCAGGTTTTAGTTGTGAAGAGGTCTCAACTTTATCTCTAACCTTAACTTCAACTGCTTTTTCTCTGGCTCAGCTTTGACCACACACCCCAAGCCCAGCCAGGCCCTTTGTCTAACCTCTTCTCCTGCCTGAGATTCAGAGCTACGCTACCTAGCAAATCCCTCCATCTGCCTCTCCATCCAATTGCTACAGAAATTACATATAGTATATGCCAGGAATGTACAGCATCCAGCATGCTAAAGTACACGAGTGAAGAAACACTTCTCAGAAAAATAAGCTGCAGAGACATAAATCTGCTAAAAGACTCACCCAGTTTACATCACTAAACAGAATACGTCTCACACATGGAAGCCTCTGTTTTCAGATTGATTCACAGCATTCTGTTCGCTGAAACAATTGATGAATATTCACCTTGCTTTTGCAAATTACAGCAGTCCACTCGAAGTTTTTTCAGAACAAATGGCCATTCCACTCCAAATTATATGCATGTCTGAAAGACAAGAAGTGTTTGAAATTTTTTAAGTGACAAATTTTCAGGGCAGCACCATTACACAAGTTGCTTCTATCACTCTTCCCCAAATGACCGTAAGGAGATGGCCAGTCCTACGGGAGAGAAGCAGCTCCTCTTGGGTGATAGGAGAGAATCCAATGCTGCTATTCCCTTCATTGTTCTGGAAGCCTGAGAACCCCAAAGAGCAGCCTTGGAGGCCACACTGCTGAAACTTAAGAAGACTATAAGAGGCCACAAGAAGCCAGCCCAGGACATGGACGTCTGTTTTTGTACCAGGCAACAGGACACACATTGCATAACCTCTTCAACAATGTAGACTATCAATATTATTCACCCCTGTTATGCAGGTACCCACAAAGTCTTCATGAGAGTGAAAAACACGTCCATTACTGCAGGGCTGAGAGCTGAGGATCAAACTTAGAAATGACTGCAAAGCCTGTCTTCCCACTCTACCACATCTTCTGTTTATAGCTTAATTTTCCAACCTGATAATCTTCCAGCTATGTCTATAAGGGTAAATCCAGGAGAAGACATCAGAAAATCAAACATTTCCTTTTTGCTTTGTGGTCAAATTTGATATTGCTCTACTCTATTGAAATCACTTGGGTGTTATCCTTGATTGTCTCCCACCGAGGTTTTCTTCATTTTGTTTTTAAGTTCATAATATTAACTTGTTCTTTTTCAAGTTTCTAGCACACCACTAAAACTTTTAAAGGGTCATGGTGGAAACATAAAGTGTATTGATGTCTAATTCCCACGTGAAGCCCTCTGACGTGCCCAGGGAGTTTGTAAAGGCAGACTAAAAGCTAAGGGCAAGCACAGGGTTCACTGAAACCTGAAGCAGAGGGTCAGAAGGTGTGGGCTCTTATCCACAGACTTTTAAAATTCAAGATGCACCACAGATGCACATTACTGTGTACGGTGCTGGTGATGTCTGTCTATTTTTAGAGATTGATGCTCCCAAGAATTTGCGAGTTGGTTCCCGCACAGCAACCAGCCTTGACCTTGAGTGGGATAACAGCGAGGCAGAAGTTCAGGACTACAAGGTTGTGTACAGCACACTAGCAGGGGAGCAATACCATGAGATGCTGGTCCCCAAGGGCATTGGTCCCACCACCAGAGCCACCCTCACAAGTGAGTAAGACCCATCTCTTTGTAGATGGTTGCTGAATCTACACTCTCATAGCTCTCTCTCAGTTTACTCATCCCATGTCCAACCTATCAGCAAATCCTATTGATTTAATTGGTTAACTAATCAGATAATGTCTGTAACTTTTCGTATCAAATGTCTGTTAATTGCTATCTAATGTGTCTACCGTTTTCCACTGTACTGTCATCACCTGGTCTAAGCTACTCATTTCTCTTCCCTTAACTACTCCAATAAATTCTCCACATTTTCTTCAGCTCCACCTAATTCCTTCTTCACCCCATCCAAATATACTTTTCAAAGTACATATCTGACTATATTATCACAGTATGCATGTGTTCCAGGACTTCTCATTGCTCTTAGGATAAAATTCAAACCCTTACTGTGGCCCCCAGGCACTACCTGGTTCCCCTGCCTTCTCCAGCCCTGCTTTTCTCCATCCCCTGGTGCTGTCTGTGCTCTGGCCCAAGAGTCTGCTTCCTTAATTCCTCCAGCACACTTCCCCTCCTGCCACAGGGCTTTGCACTTTGCTTGGTTCACTCTGGTGTCTCCTTCAGTTCCTTGTTTGCAAGGAGCCTGCCCGATTCCCTTGTAAGCTTAGAACCCCTTATCCTATGGCCTCATCTTATAAGTTAGTGAGTTCTCAGCATTGCTCAAATTATCCTCTGAGCTGCATAGAGGTGATCATTTGATTACTGACCTTCACCTTAGACCTAAAGTTCCATGGACATTGGACCACATTTTTATATATCACTCAATCCCCAGAACTCAGCAGTATCTAGTATGTGCCAGATCTTAGATCAGTAGCTTTTGAATGAATGAACACATGAATTAAACTGCAAAAGTTTATTATGATGGGGGCATAGACTGCAAGAGGCCTATGATAAGACGGGAGCCTGGCCACATCTTACACAGCCTATTAAAATTTTGGATTTTTTCTAGAGGACAAGGGAGGAACTACTGAGGGATTTTAAATAATGTAGTGGAATGAATAGATGTACACAGAGGAAGGTAACAGCCACTACCAGGAAACTGGTCAGAAGGCTGTTGTTAACGTCAAAGAGATGATGGTGACTTAGACAAAGGCAGTATCCTAGGTCATCATGATGCCTGTCCCCTTGAGGAATGGAACTCAGTCATTGTTCCTTTTGGCACCCCCACTGAAGACAACCTGCCCACTGTGTCACCCCCGGGGTGGCTGACTGCTTATGCAGAGTGTAGTTTTCAGATGAAGGAGGTGCTGTGCAGAGCAGTGTGAGCCAGGGGTTGCCCACATGCTCCCCGAATTCACATCTTGGCTTCCTGCAGGAGCATTTGCCATCTCACTAGACAAGGGATGCACCACCGAGTACACACAGTAAACAAGGGCAGTATAATCAAAGCTGTTTTTCCCCCGGAGCTGAAATCCCAGAGCTCCTTGCCAAATGAAGCCCGTTAAAGTAAATACAAAAAAACGCCTTTCCCAGACAGGCACACTCCTGAAACACAGCAAGGATATGGGAAGTTATGCTGACCAAGCAGGTTAACAGGAGGGAATTAGACACAGAAAGGATAGACCAGCTGTTGTAAGGGCTTGCAGAAAGCTAGCGGCATTCACAAAAATTAAGTCAAAAAAATAATCCTGAATGATATAAGAAGAAGCATGGCCCAGCTCTGCCTATAGCTGCAGGCTGATTTGGCAATTAGCAGTTTTGCAAAAATGACAGCCCATTGTTTGGGGGAGACTATGCAATAATATCATGAGAGCCACAGAGAACCAAGTCATATCCTAGTTATTATTTCCCACTACTTAGGGAAAAAAAACCCAAGATTCTACATTTATTGGCCATCTATCTTATTCCAGGCAATTCACACAGTTAAATTTAATCTTCACAAAACCCCTGGAGGTAACTGTTAGCATTCCCGTTTTATAGATGAGAAAAGTGAGGTTCAGAGAATCTAAAAACATGTATCCAGATTCACAAAACTAGCAAAGGGCACAGTCATGCCTCAATGCCACTTAGAAATTCTGAATTCCAGCACAAGGGATCCTTTCCATGGCTGATTTTACCAAACAAATAAAATGTAGGTACTTTTTCTCATTGCCTGGACAAAATACCCAACACCCAAAGTGAAAGGGGGAAAAGTTTGTAGAGGTTTCAGTTCATACTTGACTGACTCTGAGGCAGAGCGGCCTGGAAGAAGAGAAACACGTCATGGCAAGTAGACGGCAGCAAAGTAGTGAAGGAGCAAAGCAGCAAGCAAGGGAAAAACAAGGACCCTCTTTCTGTCCTTTATATTCCATCCAGGTTACCCACCCTTAGGGCAGGTAGCACTCACCTTCAGGGTTGGGCATTCTTCAATCTACCCAGAACTGTGCCAAACCACAATCAGTGGACTAACTTCGTAATCACACACCCTTGATCTCAGCATCACACGCTCTAGATCCAGCCCCCCTGAAAAAATCATGTGAGGCTTTAAGAAAACATCTAGACGCAAGCCATAACAGTAAGGAACAGTACTAATGTAAATGCAAAAGACCTAGAAAGAATGGGAAATATTTTTCTGGGTAATGAGCTTAGATAGGTTAATATTTTGTGTTAGAGTTACACTTATAAAAAAATGTATATACCTATGTGTACATATCACAAATATATACACATACATACATATGTACATATACCTCACATAATTATCCCAGAGATGTCACTGCTGGGAAGATTTACAGAGGGTTTATAAGCACATAGGCAGTCAAGTCCAGAACATGTGCCTTGTGGAAATGCTAGTTATATAAGCATTGTTCACTTCTGGCTGCAATGTCTAGGGGAAGGGAAGGAGGGCCATGAAGGAGGGAGGGGAGAAAGGGACAAGCTCAGCTCCAGCTCTAAACAACTGTGTCTCCACTTGGACCCTCAAGAAGAAAGTCTTCATTCTGCAAGACTTACGTGAGTTTTTTGAAGACTGGGCTCTGTGTGACATATCCAGGGCCCAGGCTTTGGTCTTATATGCAAGGCTACCACTTCCTTTATGACTTGGGGAAACTGACTAGCCTTCCAAGCCTTTGCTTCTTTTCTTGTTGGGGGGTGGGGGGTGGATAATGCCATTAACTGCATCTATCATCACAAGGCTTAATGAGGGGATGCATGTAGTAAGCTCAAGGCAGTGCTGCTGATAGAGCAAGCTGCTCGGAAACTGAGCAGAGATGGTGAAGAAACAAGAGGAGCAAAGCCTTGTAAACGAAAGCATGGGTCAGGAGGGCCTCCTCCGAGTAGCATGGTGCCATGCTGCACCATGGAGACCTGAAGTGTGTGGGCACCAGGAGAGCAGCGACCTCTGCCCCAGTCCTGCAGAGCCACAGCCTGCAGGTCAGAGCCCTGGGGAATTCATAGGCAAGAAGCACTCATTCAGAACCCAGACTGTGACCTCACCCACTCAGGGTTGAGGCACACAGCGTCACAGATGTGCATCTTTGGGTGAATTCCTTAAATTCCTGTGCTTCAATTTCCTGCCCTGCAGGACCTCCTTTCTACTCACAGGGTTGTCCAGAAGATGAAATGAAAGCGTGTTCACCTCATGGTGTGAGCACTGAGCATGGAGTCTGGCACACAGGAAGGCCTCAATATCCACCGTGTCTTTTAATTTAACTCACATCCACGAAGCTCAGACTTGGGCCTACAGCAGCCTAATCTTACCCTGGCTCACATTCAGGGCCCCTTGATTTCCACAGTCGACCTCCATCCTGAGCGATGGATGGCACCCATATCTCTATTCCTTGCAGAAGCCCTTGTCTTCAGGCTACCATTGATGCTTTTGCTGAGGAAACCAGGCCCTTCCTGACTCTGGGGGATCCTGGCTCACTCACCCCTCTCTCCGTGCACCCCTCCCAATCTCCCTCACAAACCTCAGTCTTTGCAACACAGAGCCCAAGCTAGGCTTTTAAATATCAGACATTTCCCCCATTATTCTTTGTAGGCAATGGCTGGAGAATTCCCTCTGGAGTATGAATTTATTTCTGAAAAATGGACTGTTTGGGTAATGACTTTTCCCCTGCCCTGGTGGCTTTCGTGTCCTTAATGATAAGTCCTTTTCATGCTCAGTCTCTCAGCTCAGTTAAAGTCTCTAGGCCTGTGTACCATATCTGGAGCCCCACTAGGGTCCCCAAGTCTGCACACCTTACAGGCTCATCAGACACCTCCAGGTTAGAAACTGGCACCATGTGACCAGGACTGGAAACACCACTCACTGTCCAGGTAGCAAGAAAAAGCAATGAGCCATATGGGAAACTCCTAGCATAGGGAAGGAAGGAGGGAGGGAAGAAGGGAAGGAGACCAAGAAGAAAAGAAGAGAGAAAGAAGGAGATTCTAGGTTCCCAACTGGAATGTGATCAAAGCCAGCCTCTCACCAGGTTCGGGGACACACACCTGCAATCCCAGTGACTCAGGAGGCTAAAGCAGGAAGATCACAGGTTTGAGCCCAGCCCAGGGAGCTCAGTGAGTCTCTGCTTCAAATAAACAGTAAAAAGGGATACGATGTAGCTCACTGGTAGAGTATCCCTGGCTTTGATTCCCTAGTACCTTAAAAAAAAAAAAAAAAAAACAGCCTCCTTGCCTATGATTAATGTGAATGCAAACATCACTGTGGCCAGCTTCTGAGCAGAGCCCTGTGACCCACATCAGAAAGGAGTGTGTGGTCACAGTGTTGTACTCAGAGGGAAGAAGGCTATGTCCTTGGCCCCCTGTGCTCTCTCCCCAGCCTCTTCCCTGGCCAGGCCACACGTGAGGATCCCTGTAGCCATGAAGCATGGCGGAAGTAGTCAGCCCGTGTAGCTCCCGAAGTACTTTCCAGCCAATTCCTCCTGGTGCTGTGACTGCCTCTATTCAGCATTCAGCAAGCTGTTAATCAGAAAAGCCAACAACTCACAGGAGAGAGAGAGAGAGAGAGAGAGAGAGAGAGAGAGAGAGAGAGAGAGCTGGTGTCAACAAGCACGCCTGAGTCGAGTTATCTGGTTAACTGTCTTCTAGGTCTCTGGTTGCTGGGGGATATAAGAGAAGGCCTCCAGCCAAACCCCACATGTTCTCTTCAAGGGTGTATGAGGTCATCTCAGGTGATTTCCTCAAGGGGAGTAGGTAGGAGGCTTGTTCACAAGAGGATTTTCCATGAAGAAACTCAAGATTCCAGAAGGAGTCAAGGGGGCTAATCCGCGCTGACCAAGACACTTGGTGCCCACTCTGCTGGTCTGCACTCTCCCCACAGGCCAGCGCCCAAACCCAGACAGTGCAGGCCTTCAAGGCCTTTCTGACAGGAAGAACAAGCACTGGCCGGGGGGGCTAGGACCAAGCTACACTCAGCCTCCTTTGAGCAAAGTCACAGTGACCCCAAGTGGTCACTTTAGTAAGGCACCTTCTAAATACCATGTGACTTGTCCTTGGAGTAGGAAGGGGGCAGAAGAGGAGGTAGCTGGGCACATATCAGCTCACAGAGTCAGGATGTAAGAGCTTCTGTCCCTTATTTGGTTAAAAGACTGGGCAGATAGGAGCCTGGAGAAAAGCCAGGTGGAATGTTTCAGCTTCTTCAGCAGAGAGCACTTGATTCCAGGAAAAGCCCCCAAAGAGCACTTGATTCCAGTAAAGTCCCTGAAGGACAAAGGGTCATGAGCCATGCTCCTCATTAATTTCACTGGCAACAAGAAAGTTACACCTAAGAACACTTCTTAAAGTCATATTAGTTTTCTTTTTAAATACAGATTTTAAATCAGGGTAGAGTGGACTGCTTTTCTTGCTAGTTGAACATCACCCACACTCCATCCCGACTCATTCAGAGAACCCCAAGAACCTGTGAGCTTAGCTGGTCATTTAACTAGCAAGTACACGCTGCCTATCTGATGTGATTTGAGGGGCTCTCAAAAGAGCCTCTGTCACCCAGTATCTCCCCACCGTTGAAATCTCTGGTCTCCAAAGTACCATTGGGAAATTTCCTCTGGTGTGGACTTACATTAGGTCTTGATTTTCATACACAATTTTTCTCAGGTCTCTCTTGGTGTGTACTATTCACTCTGCCTGGGAAGTCCTTCCCGCATCCAAATGTCCACAGAGCCTTCAAAACCAAACTCAGACATCATTTTTTTTGGAAGTCTTCCATCAGTCTCTACCACCACCACTGTTGACATGCTACTTCTATGCCTCAGACACTAGAACAAAGTAGATCCTCAGGCCCAAGATCTATGAGTCTGTTGAAGAGACTGACATGAAAAGTAGCAGTAACCATATAAAGCATAGCTGCCATTAAAACTAAAAGATTGATTAAACTCCTTGGGAACAGGGTCCTCAGTTTGTCCCTCTTCTGTGAAAGCAGGAGGCCAAGGATCAACAAACTAGGATCAACAAAATCCCTCTCATTTAGCAAACTTGAGCTTCACAGATGAGCTCGGGGATTTAGGATGGGAAGGGTCCATACTTCTACATGTCCATTTGACTCTAGCCAAACCTGCAGTCCCCAAATGCCTTATTTGTGTTTTTGCTGGCAAGAGAGAGCAATGCAGGTTTGAGGGCCCCTTTCTCCACCAGCAGCAGCAAGCATAAGGAATAGGTTTCCTAAGTCCTGAGAATGTGAGGCATTCTGTTCTTGCAGAACAGATGAGAATTTTCTTACCTCGATCACTCTCTAACCCTAACTCCCTTCTGTCTACATGCCCCACTCTGACCCCCCCACAGGATTCCATAGTTCCTTCCTTGCATCCTTCCTGATACTAACAAGCTTTCAAAGTCTACCTAAAGTCCCTTCTCTGGCTACTCCTGCCATTACTGGTCCCATCCGCCTCTGGAGCAGCTCTTATTAGCACCCCATAGAGTTGTATGAAGTCACTCAGATTGCAATTCTCTTACTTCTGTCACCACAGCCAATGTGTAAAGCTCTTAGGGGCAGAAGCCTAGAGAACAGGGGGATCAGGTTCTAAACATAACTTTCATTCGCATTAGGTTTGTGACCTTACCCACAATTTTTCTCACACTTCTCTGAACCTGTTCACTCATGTGCAATATCCGCCCAGCAAAGCTAAGGGGAATTAAATGAAATAACATATGAATCTCTAAGAAAATACAGTTGTAGCCACACTCTTCATCATCAGACATTAGAAAACTCTCCTTCATCCCCCAAACTTCTTTCTTCCTGCTCTTTTTTCTTCATTGTTCTCCTCTATTATGTGTTGCATGCAGCTTAATATAATGTGGATACATATTAAACAATTAATTACGTTTAAGTACCATCTTCTTTTGATCCCCAAAAAAGCAAGGGTGATGTCTGCTCAGCTCAGCTGGTATCCCCTGCATGCAGCCTCATGCCTGAAACAAAGGAGGCTCTCAATAATATTTGTGGAATGGATGAAATGTGTGCTTTGGGTGTTCAGAGAAGAATGAAGGTGTGGCGAGAGTTGAAAAGTGTCAACCTCTAACCTAACAGGGGAAGTGCTTTGAGGGATAGAGAATGGCGGTTTCCTGTGGGATAGATTTTCTGAGCCTTTGCTGAGAAGAGAACAAAGCCATTTTTAGTCTACCACTTGCAGGAGTTGGATGGAAAGGTAAAGGGAGCATTGATAGAGAGCAGTGGGTCCTTTAAAAGCAAGGATTCCCTGGGAGCTCACAGAGTGCTGATAGACAAGTGCACCGAGTATGTCTTGGATGCACATTTTCTTTTCTGGCAGAACTGCATTTTACCTGCTGGCAAAGAGTAACAATTCACTTGTACCACAGGAAGAAAGCTGCTGAAAATCAAAGAAAGCAGCAGGCAAAAGCCCGTGAGCGAGTCCCACTTCCCCATCCCCTAGACGGAAAACCTGGGAAGAAAGTACTTTAAATTCAGCTCTGCCATTTTCTGGGAGAAGATGATTCTGTTGTAAATTATTGAACATTTCATTTAAGCTTCATAAATAAGAAACTCAGATGAAAACGTTAACATGTTAGATCCGTTTGGCAACATATAATTTCTGTCTTACTCCCTCGATCTGTCACCCTTCATCTACATTGGAGAATTTCTACTTCATTATAGGCAATTGAAGGTCTCAATCAGCTGCCTGAGAAAAGTAGTTTATGTCCCAAAAGTAATCTAATTTCTCCAATCCAGGATATACCTGGATTTACCACAGGTATTGTCAGAGATAAATATGTGTTTGGAACAAGTCTGCAAGCATTGTAATCAGCCACTCAAACTAGAGGCAGGTACCCGCCCCAGCTAGGGCAGGCTACTCACTGAGGCCTGGACATCCTGGTTCCCATCAGAGTGGACAGGCTAAGCCTCAGCAAACCAACAACTGCATGTATTCCTAGGACCAACCTGTGCATGTCTGGGAGTCTGGGACCCTTTCTACAGCTGATGAGACCGCTTATAAAAGAACTCGAAATCCTAGACTAGTTCTCAGTGCTGGGTAATAATAATCCTGAGTCTATCACTATGGGTCAGGAGCTGTCCTTTAAACACATCGATGCTTTTAATCCTCACAATGACCTGAGATAGAAACAATTATTATTCCCATAACATCTTCAAGGCCCAAAAATGTTAAGTCAATCAAAGTCACTCATGTGGAAGAGGGCAGATCCTGAATATAAAAGGTAGTATGTCAGACTTCAAAGTTTATCAGAACTCACACTTTACTTCCATTTATATTAACATTTTAGACAAAGAAAGAAGTGAGGGCTAGGAAAGGGGAGAAACTGGTTTGGGAAGGAAAAGTCTAATCCCTTCCCAGACAGGGCTCAGGCCCACATTCCCTCAAGAAAGTCCAACCATTAGGACCATGGTAGCCCCTGCCTTGCTCACATATGAGATCTTGCACAGGCTGTATTAAAGTTGGGGATCCCCTAGCTATTCCATGCAGCAACTATCCCCTGGCTAAACCAAGCCCAAGCTATTTGTTAAGGGAAGGCTTCTCTAAGCATGTCCTGTCAAGATCTTCTCTATTACCTCAGGAATCTCAGGGAAGTCAGAGCTGCCTTAGGGACCAGGGGAATCAAGGGGATGCGCAAGGCCTTGTCAGTCCTGCTAAAAACCCTGAACCCTGAGGCCAGAAGTTTGAGAATCTTCCCTAACAGTGTCTCTTTTTTTCTTTAGAAAAAGATGGTGTATTGAGCTGGACAAAATTCATGTCCAGCTGAAACCTTCAGATATGACCTTATTTGGAAAAAGGGTCTTTGGATACATAACCAATTTAAGATTAGGTCTTACTGGATTACAGTAGCCCCTAGCTCCAATATGACTGGTGTCCTTGTAAGATGAGAGGACACAGACACTCAAAGGCAGATATCACAGTGATGTGGCAATAAGTCACAGCCAAACATTGCTGGCAACCACAAGAATCCCGGAAGAGGCAAGGAAGGATTCTCCCCTGAATCTTCAGAGGAAACATGACCCTGCTGACTCTTGGAGTTTAAACCCTTTAGACTCCAGGACTGTGAGAGATAATATTAATATTAATATTAATATTATAAGCCACCAGTTTGCAGTAACTTATAATAGTAGCCTCAGAAAACAATACAGATGAAAAAAAGACTTCCCATCCCACCTCCCTCCCAAAGACTAGTGAGTCTTCAGGACACATTCAATTTCAAAGAGCACATAAATGCAGAATAACATTATCATAACCCCTAGTTCTGGGGTTCCTATACATGACCCCACAGAAAGCCTACCAGGAGTTATCTGCCTGACCAATGGATGCCCCTAAAGATGATAATTTTACTTTTGTTGAATTTTTCTACAACCCCAGGCTCAAAACAAAGATAAGACTGGTTCCAGTGATGGTAAATGGAATAATAATCCCCCAAAATGCCCACATTCTAATTCTTAGCACTTGTGTAACTTTGCATGGCATGAAGACTTTGCAAACGTGATAAAATTAAAGACCGTGAGATGAGAAAAATCATCCTATACTACCCAGGTGATCCCAAAGTAATCACAAAGGTTCTTATAAGATAAATTCAGGGAAGTCAGAGTAGATGTGACAGTGAGAGTCACAATCAGACAGAGAAACAGATGAGAAAATATCAAGATGCTAGCTTTGAAGACAAATAAAGCAGCCATCATCCAAGGCGTGCAGGCAGCCTCTAGAAGCTGAAAAGGGTGAAAAAATGGATTCTCCTCAAGGCCCCCAGAGGGAATGAAGCCCTGCTGAACCATTTTAGATTTCAAACTTCCTGGATTATAAGATCATAAAGTGTCATTGCTATAAGCCACTAAATTGTGGAGATTTGTCACAGCAGCAATAGGAAACTAATACACAGATCAAAACAATTGATCTGAAAAGAAATATGAATGAGGTTAAGGAGAGACCCCAGAGAATTCCAGACTCCCTGGGAGCCTGTCAGTGATTCTTTGTAATGAATCCCTGAGGGATTTCCTCAGAGGTGTGTGCCCTTTAGTTGGACAGTTTTTCTATTTCTTCCACCTTCCTGGAGTCTGTCAGAAGTCATCCTAACATGGGAGCCATAGCGCTAGGCTTAAATTGCCGAGCTTAGTGGGGGCTCCCTTTGCCATTACAGAAAGGCTGGACAGCTCTATGTATAGAGAAAAACCCTGCACTGCTCTTTGGAAGAAACACCAGAGTCTAGATAGGGCCTCAGTTCCTATTTATAAAACTGAGGCTCCTCATTAAAACATTCAAGGAATGCTTTAAGGACCTATACCCACACTGTAGCTCTGAATTACATGTTCCCCAAATTTATAAGTTCAGTAAGGAACTTCTCTACCAGGTCTAGCCAGCCTGAGACACAGATGTCCAAACTTCTGAAGCTCACTGACAAAGGCAGCCTTGCTACCCTTCTGAGACCTGCAGCAAATATGAAGCTGGGAAAGGGCATCTCATTGGCTTGGTATGGATTTCCTAAGTAGGAAAATGGGACTTTCTAATAGATGAAATTAGAAGAGGACTCAGGGAAGACTACACATAAGACCTGAACAGAAGTCTAAGATTATTTTCTTCCCTTTCAGCCTTCCCCACCCCCGAAACACACAGAGAATAATGTTTGTTTCTGCATCTACTGATAGATCTGGTACCTGGCACTGAGTATGGAGTTGGAATATCTGCAGTCATGAACTCGCAGCAAAGCGTGCCAGCCACCATGAATGCCAGGACTGGTGAGTAGGAAGATGGGGAGAAACAGTGAGTTAGTCTGAAAGCTGAGGAGCGATAGGCACCTGTTCTTCCAGGACCTCTCAGAAGTCTATGCCCCCCAGTGAACAGGGCCCTAGTGACAACTGTCAGACTAGTGACAATGTCCAGCTATGAATAACTAACTTCTGACATCAGACAGGCAGGGTAGAATCCATCATCTTTCCCATAGATCTGTTCTTGGTCCTCCCAATATGAAGGTCTACCCAGAGCTGTGCAGGTAGGAGGTGGGCAATCCCAAAATGCTGGTGCTATATCAAGATGTATTTCTACCTACACAATATGACAACAGGCAGAATGGGGTGAATGTCCTCAGCCTGTACACTGAAGCCCTCAAAAAAGCCAGTGGAGGAAATAACCTATTAAATCCAAGAGTAGTTTTTTTAAAAGTCCACTTGAGACCCTGCTACTCTGGGGCCAATAGCTTTGTTTCTAAATCGTAGGTAAATTTCAAAATCATTCCAGGTTCCCAGCTATACGCAGTCTGGACTGAGTTGAGCTGGGGACTTTGGACCAATCCTTATCCCCAAGATTCGATCTAACACAGACAATCTTACTAGAGAAGCACATAGACAAGTTTCCAAGAATCCTCAGATCAAGTCATCTGAATACCCATGGTTAGGCCAGGTCAAAATGACCTCATGGTCAGAAACAGAAGGAAAACGTCTGTTGCCAGGAATGTCACATTCCTAATTGATGGTGGCTCCAGTTTTGTTCTGGTTGACTTACTGAGAAAGGCTGGGTGAAAACTAATATGGAGAGCTCAGCCAGCTTTGCCCCAGAGCTGGATGTATTCCAGTGATGTCAGGCCTAATAAGAATGTTTGCTGAGCCATTGGCCATCTTTCAAAAGAAAACTGCTTGACAAAATGTGAGATGAGTGTCAGCGATGACAAGCTAGAACTCATGGTCAGCAGGCTTGCTGGTATCTTGGAAACACATAGGGTAATCCAATAAATATTGGTCATCCTGGGAAACTTGTGTAAAATAAGCCACTTACGTTGATCCACAGAACTTGACAGTCCCCGAGACCTCATGGTGACAGCCTCCTCAGAGACCTCCATCTCCCTCATCTGGACCAAGGCCAGTGGCCCCATTGACCACTACCGGATTACCTTCACACCATCTTCTGGAATTGCCTCAGAAGTCACTGTGCCCAAGGACAGGACCTCATATACACTGACAGATCTGGAGCCTGGGGCAGAGTACATTATCTCCATTACCGCTGAGAGGGGGCGGCAGCAGAGCTTGGAGTCCACCGTGGATGCCTTCACAGGTACTAGGATGGTGGAAATCTGAGCCAGGTTCAAGAGTCAGTGGATCTTCACATGAGAAGGTCATCCATAGAATCCATTCTTCCAAAGTCTCATTTCCTTTTGAGAAAGAAGAAAAAAGATGAGTAGAAAAAGAAGAGATAATAGGAAAACTAATACATGCATCAAGTAGGAATGGTTGGTAGTGAAGGGGAGAGGTGAGCAAGGATGCTGCATGCCTGCAAATGTATGTCTGGTATCCTAAAGCCTGGACACAACAGCTGGTTCTGTCCATCTTTCTCTTTCTGCACTAACTCAATGGGCAATGTAAGCATCCATGGAATCATGTTAAATTCCTTCCAGAATGGAGATTTTAAACCTGAATCTGTATAATGAACAACTCATAGAGGTATTTCTGGTTTTATTAGAATTGATTGTTTAGTATATGGCTTGGGAAAAGTAGAATAGACAGGACTGGAGTGTAGGGAGATGGAACCTCTGGGCAGTGAGTGAAGATGTAACTCTTACTAGCGAGGAGAGCAGATCCATTCACTCAAATGGTTCTTCTAACTCAATGGCTCCTACATCACCTGTATTTCAGAACCATCTACCTTCTGTATTTTTCAGGCTTCCGTCCCATCTCCCATTTGCACTTTTCTCATGTGACATCCTCTAGTGTCAACATTACCTGGAGTGACCCATCTCCCCCAGCAGACAGACTCATTCTGAACTACAGTCCCCAGGATGAAGAGGAAGAAATGATGGAGGTCTCCTTGGATGCCACCAAGAGGCATTTTGTCCTGATGGGCTTACAACCAGCCACTGAGTATATTGTCAACCTGGTGGCTGTCCATGGCACGGTGACTTCTGAGCCCATCATGGGCTCCATCACCACAGGTTAGACTGGAAGACTTGGTAGCAATTGATGAAATTCTCACAATATTTGCCTTTGACAAATCAATGAAATATAGAAAGAAAAATATTCAATCTGCAGAGAACTTCCTCTATGGCTAGAGAGGGCCTGTGAGCTGCTGTCAAATAGCTACTTCTTCCAGGGCTGCATAAGATGCATAAGATGGGAAACTCCAATTTGGAAGGTAGGACAGATCCAATGTTTTGAAGAGATTAAGGCTTAAATGCATTGGTTCAGAGATCTATTAGCCTAAAAGAAACCCTTGAAGAAAGCTGGTCTCCCAGAGGAACCCCTCTACAGTGAAGAACCATCTGTTCCCACTCTGGAGAGATACCATGTGACTGCCCAATAAGGTCACTAGTGCAAATGATGCTTCCTCAAAAAAAACACACAACTAGCAAGCAACTATCTAGTGACTTTGCTCCCAAAAATAGGGGTTGATTTGTACATTATTTGGAAAACACAATGTACAAATCTTAGCGAAAACTCTTGAGATGAATTGGATTATTTTTATCTCACTATTTCCAAATACAATCCCAAATACAAGGCTTACATGGCTAAGAACATACATGTTTGACAAAAAGACTAGTAGACTAAACACTCATGATTCAACTCTGCAATTCCCTAGCAGTCAGTAAAAGAAAAAAGTATATAGTCTAAATGAAATACAATTTAGGAAAGTGGATTTGTTCTGGACTTGTGCTCTGAAATCCCACTACAGTTAATAGACAGTTTTTCTGAATTGAACCAAAATGGTTGCTAAAAAATAAGAGATAACAGCAGAGTTGGGTTTTCCAAAAGAAGTTTTCCCCAGAGAAAATAACCATGTTATTCCCAATTCAAAACAAATCATGGCACTTACAACAAAGTTCCTAGTTGGCCTTCAGATAGGTAATATTTGCTACAAGGACACAGTCCTTGCCATCTGAGATTTCTGTTGCTACAATGTGCTCCATAAATATCACTTTGGCCATATCCACAAATTTCGTGAAGGACAGAGGACTGACCATGGTTTTAAGGATGATTGATTACATAGTAGCATCTTAGCCTCTGGGACACCGCTGACTCTTGCTCAATATAGAACTAGGGTAAAAATTCCTTTTTTACATTGTTCTTTCTCTCTTTTCTCACAACCACCTGGATCTTTGTAGGAATTGATCCCCCCAAAGACATCACAATCAGCAATGTGACCAAGGACTCAGTAATGGTCTCCTGGAGCCCTCCCATTGCACCTTTTGATTACTACCGAGTATCATATCGACCCACCCAAGGTAATAAAATGTGTTGAGTTCTCAAAGGTAAATGGGACTCAAAGCTTATTCAGATTATTGTGGGAAAATTATCATAGCTCACAGGCCATCAGCCACTGCCTGCATTTTTCCTCCTATCTGTGGCATGATCCCTCAAATGAGAGCATGTCAGTGAAGATGGACTTACCAAAATCTCTCAAAGTAGGCTGAATTGCATTAACCCAGAAAATAGACCCTTCACTAGCAAAGGTAGCAGTCACCATTATCTAGGTCATGCAGTAAGAAACAAAGAGCCCTAAGTGAATTTGCAAAGAACCAGACAATTTTTCTGAGAAAGTCCAAGACTCAAACTCAACAGAATTAAAGACCTAGCAGAGCCAGATGGAGTCTTGGAGAGGACCACAGTGACATAGTCTCATTTCTGCCATTCCTGAAAGTTATGAGTCAGAGAAAATTGGCACAGGACTTGCCTGAATCCTGCCAGTTCTTGCTGGCATACGTGGCATTGCTAAGGAAGTAGAGGCAGGCTTAATTCCAGTAAGGGAGAACAGCTTTATAGAGTATCCTGTCTCTGGGCTGTTTACATGCCCTCTTTGCAGATGTGTACTCTATACTACATGAACAAAACTGCCTCAGAGACCAACTTCTTTAAAAACCACCTAATCAATATTTCATTTCTCTCTGCTCCGAAAGCTCATAAAATGAAGGATGGGACCAACTTGCAAGGTCTCTTCAAGCCCCAATATTCCCAGCCTGTGAAAACAATTATCCCTTCTTGCTGAGTTTTGAATCTCACACCCATCTGTGCTTCAGGATGGGACCACGTGGATCAGAAAGCTACAAACACTAACCATGAATTCTGCTTTTCCTTAGTGGGACGGCTGGACAGCTCCGTGGTGCCCAACACTGTGACAGAATTCACCATCACCAGGCTGTACCCAGCTACTGAATATGAAATCAGTCTCAACAGCGTGCGGGGCAGGGAGGAGAGTGAGCGCATCTGTACCCTCGTGCACACAGGTAGGCACGTCTCCCCTTGTGTGTCAAATCAGGATGCCAGCTGAGGACCTACCACAAACAGAAGAGGCAAGGAGGAAAGTTGTTCTGGCTCACACAGAGGACCCTGGCTCCAGGATCAGGGTCCATAGGTCTGTTCCCAGGGCTCCTCCAACTCACTGTCATGCAGGACAATTTGCAAATTCTTCCTCTACTCTTAGTCCTGTCTCATAAAAGGAGCTTGGTGAGTCATCTGCTAGAGGAGTCCTTCTGGTTTGTGTTGGGAATTTACATGGAACTTCCAACATGAATAGCGCCCTACCAAAAACACATGATAGAATTGAATTCCGGAACAAATGAGAACATCTTGTCTTATGTTTAAAAATGCTCAGAGAAGGAAAGTTCACCTCAAACAAAAAGAGCTGTTATTTGACAAACATGAAAATTGGGGTCACCATCTTGCTCATCATATATGGTCAGAACCCACCAAATAGATCCATTTGTTCTTGCTTTATGCTCCAGAAAGGAAGGTGGCATCAAAGGCTGTAACTGTAACTTTCTCACCTGTGATAAAGTAGCGGAGGCATGCCCCCCCCATTCAGCATCCTCAGCCCACATGCAGAGACAGTGTGTAGTCCGTGCTCTCCTAGCCCTGTAATCAGATCCAAGTACTCTCTGCATTCTCAACCAAAAGGGAGGTAAAAGGAGGCGACCATCTCGTGGTATGGGAATGTGGGGAAGAAGTCCCACTGGCATGTCTTCCTCTGGAAAAGAAGCCCCTTGGATGAGCCTGTGGTCAGGTCTCCCTCAATAGTTCCCCTACTCCTTCTCTGTCACTCAGTGGCCCCTCTGTCACTGTACCACGCAGAATTAGCGAAGATTTTCCACTGAAGTCACTAGAAGGCACAGCCAAAATTTTCTTTCCTCAGCCACCAGGCCAAATCTCCCAGTTAAGCCATCGCTCCCGCAGTAGATAGTAAACATCCAGCTGTTTCATTAAGGGAACACCTGGATTTCCTGAGGCTGCTTATTTCCCTGGAGAGTAGTTTCTCCCAATTGGGGGGAATGTGCCTTGGAATCCCCCACTACTTTTATATGTTCTCATGAGCTTAAAATCAGAATCTCTCTCTCTCTCTTTTTAAAGGAATAGCCAAAAACTCTTTCTGAAACATAAAATTTATTTTTCTAGAGACCACACAGAATATTATAATCGTCCTAGTTTCCTTCCATGTGTATAAATACAAATAACCCATCCATGTTTTTTAATTCAACCTTACCCTAAACCCCAAATTATCTATGATCATTAATGTATCTGGTCAATAAACATAGGCCAGAAAAACTATCCAATGAGACAGAACAAGTCTCCTTCCCACCTTCTTGAAAATCCTAGAAAATTATGTTAAAGAAACTAGACTTTTTCTCACTGAAGACAACAAAACGGATTTCAAAAGCCTCCTACTCCCAAGATGAAAAGGAGCAACAACTTCAGTCAACAGCTTGCTCCTTGGGTTCTTGGCCTGAAGCAACAATTATTTCTAAAGCAGATGCTCTGTGGTGCACCAACCCAAACTGCCCTCCTTCAACTTCAAGTAGAGCCATTTCAACAACTAGATTGTCCTCAGAAGTATCTCTGTTTGCTTGTTGTTGTTTTAATGCAAAGTCTCTAGTCTCACAACTTTTAGAAATGAGAGTTCCTTTAGGACATCAAGCTTGTCTCCGAGAAATCAAGCCTGTCGTAGTTTAAGAAGGGTTTCATTTGAAGAACACTGAAAGCACAGATTATGAATAAAATTCAAATTTTAAAATTATAAGACATATTTTCTAGTTTTCACTTTGTGGTGAGGAACATAAGCAAGCAAAAATAACCACAAACCCTTCCATTGGAGAACAGGGGCAGATTGACAGCAGATCTTGGTTCCCAGAATAAACTGTGTAAGCCTTAAATACCTGAACTATTGTAATAACCTGAACTCTTGTAATTCCAACTTTATGGGATTTATGGAAGAGAACCACAGTAACAAAGAAAAGGCTTATAGCATGGACAAATAAGAATAGGGAGATGTTTCCATGACAAGCAAATTCTGTTCCCCCAACAGGTATTGTTGTCCTTTCTAATCCTATAAGAAGCCCCTTGTCTCTTAGTGCAACAAAAAGAATACCAGAGTGAACCTTGTGAGTAGTAAAACAAGAATTCAATAATTGCATATGACCTGGTGGCAACTTGAATTCCACAAGTCCTCACAGAATACTTTCTGAGTTCTCAGCACTGGGGAAACCACTGCACTTCCTGAAGTTCATCAATAGAGATCTTTCCACAAGGCACATCCTACATTTGTGAAAGTACAAATGAACTGAAAGCATAGTTATCTCATTCAGTAAAGAGTTGAAATAATTTCCATATGTTCTTAGGTTCTCTATCCATAATAAACTGTCTAAAACACAAAGTTAACGCTGAAATCCCCCATAGCATATCCTACAGTGCTCTGCAAGTAAGAGACTGATGAAAGATCTGGTGGCTATTGAGGGAGAACTGGATACTTGAGAAGAAGGAGGAAAGGCAGCTGAAGAGGCTGTTGGAACCTGAGGGGAGAAGGAGAAGAAGTCTCTACCCTACTGTGCCCTACTCTCCCAGCACAGTAGTAGATATGTATCATGAGTGAAATTTCTGATAGTTTACTGCACTTCCATCCTGTAGCTCCTCTCACCATTAACTGATGCTCTCCCATTCTCTTTCAGCCATGGATAATCCTGTGGATCTGATTGCTACCAACATCACGCCTACAGAAGCCCTGCTGCAGTGGAGGGCACCTGTGGGGGAAGTGGAGAACTACGTCATTGTTCTCACACACTTCACAGGTGAGCATCTCAAGCCTGTGCACCAGGTGGGTGGGGATAGCAGGGGCCAGGCTGAACATGTCGGGTGTGGTGGAGCACACCTGTAATCCCAGCACTCTGGGAGGCAAAAGCAGAAGAATCCCAAGTTCAAGCCCCACTTTGGCAATTTAGCAAGACCCTGTTTCAAATTTTAAAATGTAAAGGATGTAGCTCAGTGTGAAGGCCTTAGGTTCAATCTCCAGTGCTGCCCCAACAAAGGTATATTATCAATCTGAGGGACAAATTGGAAACTCCCCTGCTTCCCTGCTTCAGCTACAAATAAAGCCTTCAAGTTATCCTCAAACTCTGCAAACTATCAACTGCGGGAATTGCAAAAGTTATATATGAAAGATGTGAGAAAGGAATGTAACCAAGGGAAAATTTTTAAAAAGAGAGAGAGAGAAATAGCACTAGAACTCATAATTGGGCAAAAACTTACCCTAAAGAACTTGAGACAAGAAAGCAGAATTTTGGATTACACAGAGCAAGAAAAACATGGTCTTCAAGCTTGGGAGACCAAGCTTGAAGCAGATAATAAATGATAAGAGGTGACAAAGGATTCAGAGTTGCTGAGCTTTTCTGTAGTTTTGGTCTCCTCTACGCATTCCAATCCAAAAGGCTGAACAAACCTGAAATCCTGAATTTCAATATCATCTACATCAGGCTTGTTCACCTTGCATTATTTGAAGTTGAATGGAGAAGCTCAAAGCAAAATAGTGCTGCATACTCCTAGTCTCCAAGCTTAGAAAAATTATTTCCCTTCCTAAATTAAACATGTGATCACAGAATTGTTACAGGTTATATTCAGAAATCTAGAGAACAAAGATACCAGAAAACAGAAGGCAGGCAGATGCCTTGACTTTTTAAAAAGTGGCAGAAAAAGTCAATTTCCATAAGTTACAAAGAACTAAAATTATTGTGAAAGCATGGGAAAGTAAAAACTAAAACAGACTATTAAAACTGTGAAAATGTAAAAGTAGTTAGTGATGGCTACATATCAACTCAAGTTTACTAAAAGTAAGTTCCATAAAAACTGCTTTATGTCCTTGTTTTTCATTGGCAAATCTGCTAGAATATTTGTGTTTCACCAAGGCATTACAAAACTGCATGTCATTTAGTCCTTAGTTAAAGATGGACTATACATGGTGGATCACATTTGGAGTTATCAGGATCTGTAGCTGATTGAGTGGCTCTCATCAAAGAATGAGTATCACTCTGGATTCATGCACAACTTATCTCCACTCCCTCCATCCTTCTGTGCATGTCACGATCTGGCATTCTTCACTCTCACCATGTCTTCTCAGACATTTGCACATGTTGTTTCCTCCACCAAGAAATTATCTCCCTGCAGGTCTACCTAGAAAGCCCACCCTTCAAATCTTGCCTTCAACACTCTTCTCTGTCAAGGCTTTCTTGGTTTCCCTAAGACAATAAGACACAGGTATGAAGCACAGTTCCATCATAGAAACTCACTTCTATTCAGTCAACAAATACTTTTGATTCCCTCCCATGGGAAACATACTCAGCAAGGTGATATAGACTCAGAATCAAATCTTGAGGTCTTATCTTCATGAAACCAATGATGATGCAGAGATGTAAGTAGTTCCAACAAAGTGTAGTGTGGTGATATAGGCAAATATGGAACATGGGGGAGTGTATCTGATGAGCCATTATAATTTGATACTAAGGAAGGAGGAAGGTAAAGTTGAAGAAAATGAAGAGGAGATAAAAGAGAATTCTAAGGAAAAGAACAACATTTTCAGGGGTACGAGAGAGCATGAGGAGTTTAAGAAACTGCCATTGTTTGATGTGGCTAAAGCAGTGACTGATGGCAGGACACAGTGAAGGGGGTATTAAAAAGGTTGTCATCATGTGTCATCGTGTGTCATCCAAAGAGTCAGTTTGTACTTTAACTTGTTTGTAAGCTTTTCTATATGATGAGACCACAATTAAGTTGAAACTTCAGGCCCTACCTAGTTTGAAGACATTCTTAATAAACTTGGCTAAATGCTGAAAAATATTGAAATATTCTAATTGCCCAATAGAGGGATTGGCCCTGATATAAAGAACAGTTTTATTAACAGTTTGAATGAATTCAGAGAAGACAAGCTTACTAAATTTGTAGATAAAACAAAACTGGGGTTAATACAATCCAAATTCCAAAATACTTCAATACACTAGAACAATGGTCCAACTCAATCAACAAGGCAAAAAAGCAATAGATATAAATGCAAATCTCTACCCATGGGTATAAAATGCAACTACAAAAGATTGGATGGGGTGGTAATAAATAAGTTCTTTCTTTGATTAGTACTTATCTCAGAATGTAACAATAATAGCAAATGGTTGCCCTAAAGCTTAACAAATTAATAAAACAACAGAAGTAGAAGCAGAGACTGACCATTTGTTTGATTGGCCATCGCATCTCAAATATTATTCTCAATTCTCCAAGTTTTGCATTTCAGCAGAGACACTTACCAGCATCCTGATTACTTGTTCAAAGAAAAGCAACGAGGATTGTGACGATTTTAGAACTGTCACAAAAATGTAATGACAGGTGAGGGTTGAATATTCTTAGTATAAAGAAGACAGTACTTAATTGGGAAGAGCTATAGGAAGGAAAAGCTCATATAGACCAAATATTTGGCTTATTCTTTGTAACTATAGAGACATGAGTAGTAGGGAGGAAATTTGACCTCCCCATAATGAGGATGTAATAGGTGGGGGTGGGGGGTTAGATATAACATGCTAAGCTCTGTAATCTATAAAAGTCATTCATTCCAAAATTCTCCAACATCCAATGTTTGTGAGATCCCTTTGGATTTGGTAGGTCTTTGCTAAGTCACATAGCCTTATTCAATCATTATCTATATACATCTGACTTCAGTTGCTGGAGAAACTATCTTGGTTGATGGACTCAGTGAAGAATTTCAGCTTGTGGACCTGCTTCCCAGTACCCACTATACTGTCACCATGTACGCCGCCAGTGGACCTCTGACCAGTGGCACCATCAGCACCAACTTCTCTACCCGTGAGTGCATGGTCTTCTGCAGACCCCATATGCCTCAAGGATTTTGTGAATCGTAAAAATGATCAATGTTTGTGTAGTAACTGAATCATAGTTTATGGGCTCTGGATGGCGCAGCTTTAAACGCTTCTTATCTTGCCCAGCTGTGGCCCAAATCCAGTGACAGAGATCTGCAGCTCTCAGCCAGTAGACAAAGGTCTCTTTTCTGTTCTCCCTGGGACCTGTGGAATAGTGGTAGAACCAAGAGAGCACAATACTAAAAATGCATCTGGCCCAGAAAAGTCTGAAGGATACTAAAAAGTGAGATGTCATGAAGAGAGATGCTGAGTGGGGTCATGAACAGGAAATTAATAGACAAAGGTAAAATGTAGAATGTTTTAAGTAGAAGTAGGACCTCACAGACATTGTGGTTCAACAGTGTCAGGGCTCCATGAGTAGGAGCCTGGATTGGAAGATGTCATTCCTAGGCCCTGAGACATAAGTCAGGGAAGTGAGGGAGTAGCTGAAAGAATGATCACAACTCTGAATGATCATCTTCTGACTCAGGAAGCCCTTTTTGTCCTTTTCCAAGTTAAAATTGGGGTCATTATGTGAGTAAACCAGTGACCACAGAGGTGGGCAAAGAGACCACTGCATCTAACATCAAATAGGAAGGCCCTGGAGACACATTCACCCTGACATTCTCTCTCCTTTGCAGTCCTGGACCCTCCAGCAAACCTGACTGCCAGTGAAGTCACCAGACAGAGTGCACTGATCTCTTGGCAGCCTCCCAGGGCAGAGATTGAGAATTACATTCTGACCTACAAATCTACTGATGGAAGCCGCAAAGTAAGAATGTGCTGGAAAGGGACATGCCCATTTCTCCCTTGCAAGGGCACATGGAAACTGACAGAGCAGTGACCTGTGGAAACTGGAGGGTGGGAGAAGGAAGCAATTCACAGGAAATCAACTGGGTTTCCCATCCTGGGTACACAACCTACTGTTGAGGAGAGAACCCTAGTCTGCAAACCCCAAGCCCCAGGTGCCCACGTCCCCAAGCTCTGCACAAGTTGAGGCATAGCACTAGTCTTCTCCAGGCCCTGGTATCTTGTCCAGGTTCGAGTCTACTCTTGTAGCTTCACAAAGGATGATGGTACTTCCCAATATTATGACATAAAACCCCAAAAACTTCCACTACATGGTATGGAATGAACTTTCTAACAGCCCAAGCAAGTGCAAGCTGGGTACCAAATTCAACTGCATTTTATGCCTCAACAAGCATTACAAGGACAAAATCTATATAAGCTACAGTAAAGAATGAAAAAATGTATGTTATCAGTCAACGCAATCCACTAGAACACTGGAGTTCAAATTTTTTTTGTTTGCAGTGGGATCCTTTTAAGAAATTATGTGCAAAATCCAAATACACAGAAAAGATTAAAGCAGAGCTAGTCTTCTTGATGGGAGTAGAGAGACCCAGGATCCAACTCCCTTGGCTTTTTCCTATACTCTCAAGCAAACCCAGTGCATTCTGAAAACCACTGAGTTCAGTGATCCAGCTGCCTAAATCTCAGTGTACATTTTTGAGCTAGCAGGTGGCCCAGATCTCACATGAGAACCATCCTTTCTGCTGATTGGCACAGTTTTCTCCTTACTGTGGGATGGTGAGAACAATG
Organism: Dolichotis patagonum; assembly: GCA_004027295.1. Taxonomy (NCBI): domain Eukaryota; kingdom Metazoa; phylum Chordata; class Mammalia; order Rodentia; family Caviidae; genus Dolichotis; species Dolichotis patagonum. Next base: position 71,146 of record PVJX010002071.1, on the reverse strand, counting down.
GCCACTGACCTAACTGGCCATAGAATTTGAGCTTCCCTTCCCTACTTCTCCATATTACAAGCCTGGTGCTCCCATCTACCTCCCTCCCTCTGGCTCTCTATAGGAGCTGATTGTGGATGCAGAGGACACCTGGATCCGATTGGAAGGCCTGCTGGAAAACACGGATTACACAGTGCTCCTGCAGGCGGCTCAGGATGCCATGCGAAGCAGCCTCACCTCCACCGCTTTCACCACAGGTGAGGTGATTATAGCCCTTTGATGGCTTCTCCCCTCCATGACATCTGGCTCCTGAGCAGCCTTTACTGAGCTTGGGCTGGCAGGAACCTATCAAAGACACTTCTTCTTTGAGAACCCACACATACCACCAGGGTAGTGACGGGAGCCAGGGACCCAAATCCCTGATCCTCTTGGATCAATTAATGCAACAAGTAAAGATGGTGGGTTCCTTATTGTTCCATTTTCCTGTCTGTTCTGCCAGAAAAGCTTTTCCTTCTCTTCTTCCTCTGCAGCTCATATTCAGAGACTAATAGCAGTTGTAAGCTCTCAATCTTAAATGGACATCCCTTTACCATACACAGAGCATTTCTCACCCTTGTGGTCTCTGGTCAGTCCTGAACACAACTGATAAGGAAGGCTTTTGTTCCTCATTTTACACCTATTGGAACCCAAGTGCGTGGAAGTCAAAGACTTGCAAAACTAGTGAGGGCCTTGGTCAGAATTTGAACAAATGCTTTTTACTTTTGCATTTAACTGTCCCTCCATCCTTACTCCTTTAAGTCAGTAGAAGATACTCTGAAGATACTCTTAAGGGATCAAAGAGTTGTATCTAGAGCAGAAAATAACTTTATATTTACTCTGTGGCACCATGTGTCAGGCACTGTCCTAACTGCATTATATCTATTATCTAATTTAATATTCACAATAACATATGTGGTATGGACCACTGTCTATGTTTTAACAGATGAAGGAATTAGGCCTCAGACATGTGAAGCAGCTCATCCAGTATCCCATAGCTCTTGGGTGGTGGAACTGGGATTTGACTCAGGATGTCCCAGCTCTGGAGTGTGTTGTTCATGTTCCTCTCTGCCACCATCCCTGATACCTTTCTACAGTTTGTATTGTGGGGCTTCCAGCCCAGACTGAATCGTCTCATTGCCTCGTACTCTGGGGCATTAGTGTGCATCTCTGTAGGGCAAATGTGAGCCCATCCGTGCTCTTAGGTGCATGTCTTCCTGCTTTCTAGAAATGCTGGGATGATTAGATTCCTAGCCATTCCCCAGAGCTTGTCTCTCCATACCTGGACGGTGACAAGAAGTCTCCCAGCCTCAGATGCCTTCCTCTCAGTGTACTCATTCTACTCCCTAATGAAGACATGGATCAAATGCCCCACATCAAGCCTGGGGGTTCTGTAGGGCAGTGAGTTTATGACTGAACTCTCTTTTCCTCTTTATAACTTTCCATACTTCACAAAGCTTCTTGTTTGCATGCACTGATCAGGAAAACAAACATTTTATTTAATTAAAAGAATGAAAATAAGCTGTGATCACACAACCAAGACATAAACCCAAGATGCATTTTAACCAAGTGGAAGTTAGAGGACACTTGATCTCTTTTCTGGGACTGAAGTCAATTACACTCACTTCTGTGCTGTATCAGAGGTGCCTTATCTAAGAATTAAGGTGTTGCCTTCCATGTATAAGCCCTTCCCTGCACATCTGCAGGTTAATTAAAGAGTCTTCCGTGGTCCCCTTTCCCAAACTACCACTTAAAGACCTACAGATTGGAGTTTTCCACTGAATTAAGAATTTCTTACCCATTAAAAGAACACAGATAACAGATACTTAAACAGAGCTCCCACTTTTCATATTTATTAGATTAAGCTAATAATTTTACCTTCCCCCCATCCCAGTGTATAGGTTTCAATGCCTGCTCAGAGTAGTATCAACTTTTCATTCTCATCCTGGTGATGGCACAGCTAGACATGGTGAGCAAAAAACAATCTGTGAAAGGTCTCTGTGGTATCTCGCAGCTGTGTCTCACCCCACCATACCTGGATAGGTGCACCAAAGGAGACTCAACAGTTTGGATGTGAGATTACAGATCCAGTGGATCCAGACCCAGTAGGATCAAGTAACAAAGGATAACAGCTCATATGGAAATCTGAAGGACAGGATAGTGGTTTTGTTTGATGCAGTACAAGGGGCTATGAGGATGTGTTTAGGTTGTTAAGTTTGTTGTAAGACTCCAGCTGCCCCTGGGCTCCTGGGGCGCTTTCAATAAGGAGAAAACTGAAAATCTGGATTCCCTATGCAGTACATATAGTTACTAAGTGAGCTGTTTGCCCCATGTAGCATTGAGGGGACCAGAGAGACTCACCACAACTACCTGGTACATAACAAAGGGTATTCATGTTTGGAAGTTTTCACATAGTGTTCTAAAAAGTGCAAATTAAAATGTAAGTCAAGGATACACACAAATCCTCCTGGCCTTGTCTTGGAGATTCACTAGAACTTACCAAAACAACTAGTTGCAAAATAAAAACTTCTTGGGCAGAAATAATGTGTGTAAAAGTCTTTTGCACAAAGCCTGACATATAACAGACATAATAAATGTTGGTTGAACTGAAGAGCTGCACAGGGCAGAAGAGAAAGTCTCCAGTGAAGCAAAACAGGAGAGGAGGAAATTTCTTAATACTTCTCAAAGGGATGGCACAGGCAAGGAAGTATAGTCTGGAGAGTATGATGCCAAAGTCCTTCTAATTTCAGGCTGTGTCTGCCAGCCTGATACAAATTTTCCTGAATAAATTACACTAGAATACATAGCTATCTGCATGTTAATATTAATGAGTGTTCATTGCCAGTGGCCAGTCCCTTCCCTTACCTTTTCCACTCCTGCCAAGAGCAAATTTTATTAAGGAAGAAAAGAATACAAGGGTGTCAGTTTCCTAAAGCTGGGGGTGAGGATGTTACCAAAGGATAAGAAGCAGAAGTGAAGAGCAGAATGTTTTCACTTACACACAGATTGGATGTTCACAGTCTGCACCCCACCCCTCCCCAAGGCACGAATTACCCCTGCTGTGCCAGACAACACCAGAAGCCTTGTGGTGGCAAAACAGGGAGGATACATTTAGAGGCTTATTTCCTTTTAGCAGCTAACATCCTTTCTGTCTTCATGGTCAGTACCTGAGTTTTCCACTTAGCATACCCTGTTCTTAAGAAGTGACCCTTCTGAGTGTTTTCTATGCCTTCTGTGACGGAACAACAAAGCTTCAAGTTTGGCCCCAAACTGACCTGCATCCACTGATAACCCCTGAGATGCCTACCTAGTGGTCTGGAACAGAGCTGAAAAGTCAAAAAAAAATTAATACTAAATTTTTTTTTAAAAGAAGAAAAGAAAGAATCTGGCCTCAAAACCTTCCTTTGATCAACACGTCTTCCCTTGCTGTGTTCCTGCCTCATAACATCAGTCCATTTCATTCTTTCCATCATGTTAATAGCTTCCTGTCTTCTTGTCTCTGGTGTTTGCATAAGACTCTGGGGGGAATTAAATACAAGTAGTATGGAAGAGAAAAAAAATGGATACATTATTTATAATTTACTGTCGCCTGAAATTTCATCCAAGGTCTACTTGTCTTTTAGAGACATGAATATAAATGAGGAAACAAATATTCCCTGCAGAGCAACAGAGACTTGGTGAAATGATCTTCTGAGAGGCAATTTTCATTGTCTCTTTTAATACTATAAAAAGCAAACAAGTCTCTCGCTAAAGCTCATCCTCAGAGACAGTGAACACTATAAAATAGGTTGTCATGACCTTGAGGTTAAGCGAAGACTATCATTTGCAGAGGTACCCAGAGATGGGTAAAGGGAAGTTTTCTTTTATTACCTTTGCTGTAGTCCCTGCTACCGCACATCCCGGCTGAACTGCTCTGTGGGTTTTTCAGGCTAACTCTGGGGTCTCCTCTAATACAAGCTTCAGTTTCTGAGGTGTGGAAAATTAGTGAAGATTGATAAAGTAGATCTGGAGCAGTAGATGGTGGATCATGAAAATTCAGTTACCAGATGTTTTGAGTGGAAAGGAAATCCAGTGATCACAACTCATTTCTATCAACTCATATGTGCACCACATGCTCCCCATGACCACCACCAAAGGGGGAGCTCAGAGGGCTTCACTTTTCTCCATGGCTTAGAAGCAGCTTGCGTTCTTGTTCCATTGAGGCAAGTGAACAAGAGAGAGAGAAGGGCACTCCCATGCATGTGCAAAATGAATAGCTGGGTGGGTGTCAGACAAGAGTTTTGAGTTAATCAGGCTTCCCAGTTTATCACATCTCATTGATTATCAATCTCCAAGCTACTTATTTGCTTTTGCTTCATCTCTTCTTCCACCCTCCCTATGCACCATTCTAGTGTGTTAACTGGGTAGACTTTATATGTTTTAGAAAACTCTGTTCTTGTAAAATCATTCTGAATGTAATTTAAATGTATGACAATGGTATGGGGTTACCTAACTTATTGACTATTCTCATATATTTTACTCAGCATCATTTTCTAGACCCACCTGTGTTGTTTTGCACATTTGTAGTCTTTGGTTTCCAGCTGTTGCAAAACACTACACTATGTGTACTTCTTGCATCTTAGCTTTCCATTCTCCTAAAGATGGACATTAGGAGACTGTCCAACATTCCACTCACTCCAAAGGGCATTGCAATAAATATGGATCCTTTCAACACCTTGAGTTATATGCCCAGAGGAGGAATTTCTAGTCATAGAATATGTGTTTATATAATTTAGCTAAGTACCACTCTACCTGTACACTCTTTGCAACAGTGTATTTCCTAATGGCACATGTCATTTTTAATGACTTAACATTGTCTGTAATTTATGACAGTTTCATGGATATAATTGCTATTTCATTGTTCTAGTTGAATTCCTTTGGATGAGTATATGAATTTGAACACCTCTTCATATGTCTGACAGCCTTTTGAGTTTCCTTTCTCTGCAAATGACCTGTTGGTAGTTTGTGTTTTCTTTTTTATCTTTCTTTCTTTTTCTTTTTCTCTGTCTTTTTTTTTTTTTAGACAGGGTCTCACTATGTAATTTGTGGTGGCCTTAAATTCACTCTGTAGTCTAGGCTGGCTCAAACTTGCAGTGATCATTCTGCCTCAAACTCCCAAGTGCTGGGATTGTTCAATATATATATTCTTTTATTTATTTTCTAGACTTTTTATATTTAGTCTGTATTATATTTGCCAATAAGTAGTGAAATAGTTTCATTTTTCTTTCTATAGTAAACCAGTTTTACTAACATCATGTACTAAATAATCCATCTGTTCTTCATTGATTTCTGATGCTTTATTATACTGTATATCAAATTCCCATATGCACGCGACTGTCTCTGATCTCTGAATTCCCTATTTTATTCTATGCTCTATTGATCTGCATTTTTGCAAACACTACATTGTGTTTTTACATTGTAGCTTATTATTAAAATATTAATATCATAATATAGTGTAGAACAAGTTTCCTCAGGTTTTTTTCAAGTTTGTCTTAGCTATTTGATATTTATTTTTCCATATACATCACCTTAGTTTATCACGTTTGGTTTAGGAAGTTCTACCAAAAAACTTCAACTTGAGTTTAGATTAGAATTGCAATGAATTTACAAATCAATTTGGAGGGAACTGACATCTTCATAATATTAATCCACCTCTCCTAAATGCACATGTGAGTAGTGTATTTCATTTATTTAAATCATCTCTATGTTTTCAGAGTATAAGTTTTTTCCTTATAGCAATCTTTATATCTTGGCTAATTTATGAACATTTCATAATTTCTTATTGCTTTGTGATTTTTATCTTATTTTTAAAAATATTTTTTAGTTATTGCTGATATAAAAAATACTGATTTTTATATATTGATCTAGTATCTAGCTATCCTGCCTAAGTCTCTTATTAATTTTAATTACCTACTGTTTTTGTTAATTTTTTAGGTAAATGTTGTATGTAATCTATGGGTAATGACAGTTTTATTTCTATTATTATAATCTTATACCTCCTAATTATTCTTCTATCTTTTATTACATTATATAGGACTTGCAGAGCTATGTTAAATAGTGACAGCATTAGCTAACCTTGACTTGCTCTCATTCTTAAAGGAAATGCAATTAAAGTTTTATCCTGAATAATTTTTGCTAAACCTGTATTTTTCAATGTTTTTAGCTGAAGATCACTTGTAATTTGCTAACCTTAAATAAATAAGAGCATCATCTCCTTAGATTTCGCATTTAAAACATTTTTTTCATTCCAAGTGAAGAGTTTTTTAAATAACTTTAGGTAGTATAAAATAAAAAGAAAATAGCTACAGATGCAGTAGAGATTAAAACATATTTTGAATGATTTTATGCTACTAACTTCTATTTGTTCTATGACTCAGAAGAAATAAATAAATTCCTATAAAATTATGAAGTGTCAAAATGGGCTCAAGAAATCAAGAATTCAGAAGAATTATATGATTGTTATTCTTTAGCTTACTAATGAGGTAAACTACTTTGATGGTTTTTTTTACATTTATTTACTAACCTTGAAGAACTTTAGCTGAATATAAGTCTTTAACACATTCTTAATTTGTTTAGCTACTGTTTAGATTTTTTTATATCTACAATCATAAGTAAAATTGACCTAGACATTTCTTCTTATATATACTGCCTTAATAGCTTTGAAATCCATATGCAAACCATATGCGTAGTTCATAGATTAAAAAAAATCTAGCCTGCTTTCTTATTTGCTTGCTTTTCCCCTCCCTCTCCTCCTTCTCCTCCTCATCTTTCTCTTTTACCTGCTTCTCCTCTTCCTCTTCCTTCTTCTCCTCTCTCTGGTTTTTAAAACAAGATGCTTAAGACAGAATATTTGACTACCACTTCCCACTTATATATATATATATATATTTAAAATTAAACACCTATGAGATGTGATCAAAAACTATATTGAAGGTTTAATTTTTACAAAATTTATTGCAATAAAAGATGCATTACCATGAATTCCCCTCAAAATGCTCCCCCCACCTTGAACAGACATCCTGTCATCCTTGCCACTTTTTGGAGCAGTTCTTGTAGTCCTCTTTTGTGAGTGTCTTTAGTTTCCCTGTTGCAGCTACCTTTGTGTCCTGAATTGATCACAGTGTTTACCTTTTGCAGTCATTTTGACTTTGGGAAAGAGCCAGAAGTTGCAGTGTCAAATGCGGTAAAGAGAACCGGCTGACAACCTGTTGGCAGAGAACACCCCATGATGTCTTTATTTGACAGAGACTGCCATAAGCCTTTGATCAATAAAGTGGTGTTCAAGAATACTGTGACTCTTTAAGTGAAGAATTTTATTACAGTAAAAGACACATTGCCATTAATTCCCTCAAAATATTGCCCTGGCTTTGAACTTATTCCGTAGTTAGTAGAACTCTTTTACTGTAGTATTTTTGTTTGTTTGTTTTGTTTTAATATTCAACTTATTTTTCTATCACCCCATCTTCTGAATTCTTGATTTCTTGAGCCAGTTTTGACACTTCATAATTTTATAGGAATTTATTTAATTCTTCTGAGTCATAGCATTTAGTAGCATGAAATCATTCAAAAGATGTTTTAATCTCTACTGCATCTGGAGCTGTTTTCCTTTTATTTTGTACTTTTATCCTTGCTATTCCATAATCAGTTTACCCATGATGTGTTTCTCGTCTTAGCATTTTCATAGACTCAGCTATTAAGATCTAAGATCCATGTTCACATTTTCTACCCTTATTTATTTCTTAAGCAAGTCATCACAGTGTATATATATATATATATATATATATATATATATATATATATATATATATATAAAATCTAAGTACCTGAACACACTTGGGAACCCCTCTGGACTCCTCACTGCCCACCTCCTCCATAGAATGACTAGATTCTGTCTCTCAGTTGTTCTAGATAATCTTTCCTTTTTCCTGTTCTCTGATTACAGTCTGTTATTAAGAGTTTTTAAAAGACATTTTCCCCAAGTAGTTAATCACCCTCTATTTTTCATAGCTCCAGAATTTGCAACCCTGCTTATTTGTGTTTATTCTAACTTTTCAATATTAGATCTTATTTTCTAAGGCAAACCTGAAATCTCATACTCCTGGGGAATTATTTTTTATTATACCTTCACATTTGATTACAAGTGGATCAGACATAAAACATTATATAGAAATGTTTGCTTGGATCATATTTATAATATTACTCCATTGTCTTCTCATAAGCAGTGTTGCCACTGGGAAGCCTAGTGTCAATCAGATTCTTATTTTGTGGATGACTTGTTCTTTCCTCATATAAATGTTCAAAATGTTTTTCTTTCTTTTTTGACAATCTTACACTTCATTCCATGTCTCACAGTTCATTTATCTTTTCATCTTCAATTTGACATTCAATGAGCCCTTTAATTCTACGATGCTTCATCTTTAGTGCTAACATATTTACCTTCATTGCTTATTTAAGAATTTCCTCTTATTTTTTTCTTTTTCTTTTAGGACTTTTATAAGTGGGTTTTGGAAGGTGTGTGCTATGATCCAAATTTCTTAGCTTTTTAAAAATAGTTTTCTTCTCTTAACCCTGTCCTTTATCCTCTCAAAGAGTTCCACAATCATACCCATTCACACCCATTTGGCTATATTTGAATGCCATATTAATCTTTTCTACTGTATCATATTGTTCACACCCAACATTTATATTTTATTTCCTGCTCTTCTTTGTGTAGTTAATATCTTCCCTCACTTCCTTAAATAAAGTTATTATGCTTACTCATAATTCTGTTCTCATATTTGTACATCAGATCTTCAATGTCCAATATTGCCTGGGATCTTACTTTCACAGTACCTCTTACTCTTCAGCGAATGCACATTCTATCTGATAAGCTGTGTTTCTTTAGAGTTATAAGCTCCTCTCCCTGGTAATGTATATAGCTGATCAGAACCAAATAGGTGAATAGGTAGGTGATAGTTTTCCTATGGCAACATAGAAGAGAAACAAGAGTGGGACTTCAAATCTTTTGATGTACCCTCTCTTTGGTACTGTTTGTCTTTGGTTTGTTGGTTTGTTTGTTTGCTTGTTTAAATCAGAGGAATTATGACCTCCCTGAAGGAACTTGTGAATTTTCCTTTCTTTTCTATTTCCTTGAATATATAAAAATTGGCAACATTTGTCTTTTAAATGCTCAGTAGAATTCACCAGTGTATCCACCTGAGATTGAAGATTCTTTCTATAGAGGTTTTGCTTGCAAATACAATTTTTAAAAATAGTTATCATGCTAGGTTATCCCACTGCATCTTAGATGACCTTTGGAAGATGGTTATTTTCAAGAAATTGGTCATTAAGTTTTAATTTATTTACACAGAGTTATTTATACTATTTCAATAGGAATTAGTGATTCCCTCTTTGGGAAAATGGTAAATTTTACCAAACAGTAGTACAAATAAGATGATGTTGTACACATTATAGAAGGACCTTACACATCACTATTCAGCAGTTAAATTATGTTGTCCCAAATATGTTCAGAAAACCTAATTTTAACTTCACCTTCATAATCATAGGAGAAAGACAGTGTTCACATGGCATCACACATTTAACAAATATTTATTGGGCACTTACTTTGAATCAGATACCGTTCCACACACTGAGGACAGAGTAAAGAACAAGCTCATCAGATGACTATGCTCATGAAACTTGCATTCAGAGGGTCAAGAAAGTGGACAAGGTCAGCTCCCACAGTATGAACTCGTACGCTGTTATCAATTTCCACTTCCTCTCCCAATCCCAGTGCTTGGTATTAGCCAGGGTGGTCAGAAAAGCTGTATCTGAGCCAGCACTTGAGTGATGAGAGTGAATCACACACAGAAGATCAGTCTGGGCCTGAGAAAGAGTAATATTGCACCCCAAAGAAGGAATGTTTGGCGTGTTCAATCCAATCAAAGAAAAACAGTGAGGCTGGAAAGTAGTGAGAGAGCAGAAGGAGTGCAAGACAAAGCTAAAGCAGGTAGGGTATGGTAAGGATTTTGTATTTTATTCTGATTACAGTGAAGAAGCCACTGGGGGGGGGGTGGCAAGTGAGAGCTAAGGTGAAACAAGACCACTCTGGTAATGTGAGGACTTCTGTGGGCCCAGAAGAGCAGGTTGGAGGCATTACTATGCCTGATCCTCTTTGCCATGTTGAATGAAGAGTTAGAGAAAGGCAAAGCCAGCCTGTAATGAACCTTATCTGTCATGAAATTGGGCCTTCTGATATAAGTCTAAAGAAGATGACAAATTATGTCAAGAAATTTCTCCTATTAGTGGCCTTTAACTGATCTTTGAATGGATATTTAGACACTTACTGCATTTGCCCCTGAGCAGAAGCCAGGTGGTTTGCAGCGCTCCAGGACCATCCTCAATGGCTCAGCATAGGTTGAACACAGCTAGCTTTCTATTGCTCAGGAGATTTTCCACTGGCATTACCTCCTCAGAGGCTGCTGGCTCCTCTCCCCCTGGATTCCTATGACCACCTCCTGAATGGGGTCCTACATCCAGTCTCACCTGCATATAATTCATTCTCCATGCTGCAGAGAGGAGGATTTTTCTACAGAATTGAGTCTAACATCATCGCTGGACTCTTCATCCAATAGACCTTCAGCAGAAGAGCAAACCCTGTACACGGCCGGACAGTGCCTGCCTTCCAGCCACACCCCCAGGCTCCTCGCATCCAGCCAACCCAATTCTTGCTTTGTTCCTCTGCTAAATCCTCAGTTTTCCAAATAAGCTGTTCTTTTACACAGTCCTGGAGCCTCCTTCACCAATGTGTTGCTAACCATCAGTTTCTAAAATAAGAGCCCTTTCAGATTAGCACTTGGCGAGCCCCACGCCATCCCAGCCCCTCATTTCTCACCCTGTCAACCAGCCCCCAGCTTCACTGCAACCCACATTGATGTTTTGCTACCCTCCTGTGTCTGGCTCTGTCCCAGAGCACTTAAAACTCAAGGTTGCATTAGTCCGTTTCTCCCACCAGAGTGTGAGCAGCCTGAAAGTTGGGACTGTCTGTCTTCTTTATATGTACAGCTCTTAGTCTAGTATTTAGAACACAAGAGACACTTCTCATATGTTTGTTGAGTGAATATATAAGAAAATAAACAGGTAAATGTATTGGAAGTGCTGTGAAAAGGCTAAGATGGGTTTGAATGGGCTGAACTAGTAACGTTTCCCTGTCATGGCCACTGACTGGCCCCAGCAGTCCAGCCAGCTACTTTGCAAGCTTGGGCCATTAGTTTTAACATGGGAGGCTGAAGGAGAGCCAAGACAAACCTACTGGGGGTGGGGATCAAAGCGCCAGTAGGCAGAGGAGGTCACCTGTACTTCTGTGAAGTGCTGCCCTCCGTCAGGCACTTACAGAGAAGCCTGCTGGGACTGTGCTCAGAGAAAAGTGCTCACGTCACAGCTTCAGCCCTGGGGCTGAGGCCGTTGAAGTGGGCAGTGGGCAGATACTCTCCAGACCTTTTAAACCTGACCCATTGAAGACCTGCGTCCAGGCACACAACACAGCTAAGGGCAGGGCAAGGACAGAGGAAGTCTCTTCCTCCACCGCCAGCCGGGGAGAGCCATGGGATGGCACTGTGTGTCGCAGAGAGCTGCACTCCACTCGGTATTCAGCCTCTGACGCTCAACACAGACCAGTTTCTGAGCAGCTTTCCGGTGAGTACCCTGGTCCTGTGGATCTCACCATTACATCTAGAAACGCTTAACCATGAGACGTTTCAGGGTACCATCGCTGGACACTGCTTCCTGGACCTTGCTTGATCACCACAGCCTGGGGAGGGCAGAAAGGAAAAAAAGCTCTTTGTCAGGTCAGACTCAAAGCTTCCAGGTTTGTTTCGGAACTGAAATTTCTGCCTTTGATAATGTTACTGGGAATCTGGGTGAGGGTTAAAAATGAATTTCTGGTGGTAGTAAGTGATATGGCATCCAAATAGTAAATGTTGGGGCATCCAATCTGAAAGTGGGCCTAGCAATCTCCTAGCGTGTATGAAGTCCAGTACATGCACACTGAGCCAGCAGAGTAAGAATCGGTGTGCTCTTAATTATTAGCTATCCCAAAGTCCAGTAGCAAAGAATCAAAAGGTAAGAACTGAAACACAAAGCTTAAATAAAATGTCTTATCCTCTCTCCTTCACACCCCACCCAATCGAAGCCAGGAAGAACCCACTTGAAACATATCTACCAGGGAAAGAGAATGAGACAGAAAGGGAGAGAGAACAAAAGGGAGAAAGGGAGGAGGGAGGAAGCAGGGAGAGGGAGAGGGAGAGGAAGAAGAAAAGGAGGGAGGGTCGAGAAGGAGGGGGAAAGAGAGAGAAGCTATTCAGTCAATTATCCACCTAGTCATACTGATCTAGGCAGATAAAGTAGACCACAAGCCACAGACCCCCTTGGAACATTGTCTAGTTTATTCCTTCTACTTTTGGGGCTCTCTGAGGAGAAGAGGAAAATATATACTACAAACAGAGGAATTTAAATCCAACTGGTCTTCAGACCCACTGGAAGTGTTATAGTAAGAGTCTTGGGGCCTACCCCTTGACATTCTGATTTAATAGATCTGCAATGTAACACAGAAATCTGAATTTTACTGAAGCCCTCAATTTAAGAACTATTATAAGCCTCAGCTTTCTCTTATCTGATAGAAAGGAATAATAATTTGATCCAGGACTGGTGAGTACACAGCAAAACTTTGGCAGTGTTGAATGCTAGGACGGGTTGGAAAGAAGTGATTTCGTGGTAAGCACTGTATCTTCTCCAAGGTCTCGGGATGGGCAAATCCCAGGCTGCTGCTCTTTACCATCTATAAAAGCAAAATACTTCTTGTCTTTCTGCTAATGCCACAGATTCATTTGCAGTACATCAAATCTATAAGCAAACAGATGGCCTTGCAATTTATCAAGGGTACAACAAACATACCCGGCAACCATGCACCAGCCTCAAGCACATTTGAGGATCACCTGCTGCAGCCAGCTTAGCACAGGGACTAAGAAGAGAGCGTGGTCCTTCCTCTTCCGGGGCACCACTGACGACCTTTATCCCAGCCAGTGTTGATGTCCCTTCAACAACACTGTTTCCTCAAATTGATTTTATTCCTACTTTCTTACTTTAACAAATAAATAAATAAATAAATAAACTCTTACATGACAGTTACTCACATATGTATTTTAAATTTCCCTTCTCTAGTTCAACTCATCTCAGTTTATTATGTTTTTGTAGTAAGTCCAGCTTTAAAACAATTAATATATTTGAGCCCTCTTAAAATATCTGTAACATATTAATCAACATTACCAATGTGAAGAAGCTTATGTAAGCTGATACCATGTTTTTCCCTGTTTTGAAGGTTGTTTGGTGTTATTGGTGTATTTGAATGAGGTTGTTGTTTGAAGTTTGAGGGGAAATGTTTCGTTGAGAACATACTGGATATTGGGGAGAATTTAAATTCCTTTAAGAAGCTAATATGGGACTGAATTAAATTTTCTTTCATGAGAAAAAGCTATTAGGGCAGAAGGAAGGACCAAGGAGAAAAATAGGAATGGTGTGCTGATCTAAAATGAGAAGCTCGGTCAGTTAGAGAAGAGAGGGGAGAGAAGACAGATGAGCTCATTGCTCCAGATACCAAATCAAGAACGGCCTGAAGCCAGATGAGGTGGTGCATGCCTAGAATCCTAGCACTCAGGAGGCTGAGGCAGGAGATGGCCATGAGCTCAAGACCAAACTGGGCTACATAGTGAGTTCAATGCCAGCTTGAACTACATAACAAGGATTTGTCTAACAACAAAAAAAGGGATAGCCTGGAAATAGAACCCAAAGCAACAGGGAGCAGGGACAGAGGCCACTAGCACCTGTCACCTGAAATGCAACTGTAACCTCTAAGAATAAGTGGAATCCAGAAGTTTAAAGAGTTCCAGGACATGCTGGAGATGAAAGGTAACAGCTTTTCTGCAGATGTTACATTAGGGAAGTCAGTTTTGAAAGGGAAAGATCTAGCTTGAACATAGAACCTTTTGAAGCAATTTTTTGGAGTTTTATATACACACATCAGTTAATTCTTTGCCACCGGATAGATGTAAGTTTCCAGGAACCAAAGTGTATGTCACCTTCCCTGCTTCAGCTGAGTACATAGAGCATGTGACCACGTGCCTGCAAACTTGAGGTCAAGTGATCTGAGTAGTCATGTGATTGTTCTGAGCCATTCCCTTCTCAGGTCTCTGTACCAATCTGCCTTCCTTTCCAGTTTCTCGTAAGTATTAAGTAGAAATAAGAATGCACTTTGTAAAGGACAAGTTTTACAGAAACACAGTTACTCTCTGAAGTGGGCAGGGCCTTTGTTCCAAACCACCTGAATCAGGTGCTCCCCTTAACAGTGCTGGAGCCGCCATAAGCCCAGGGACAGTTCGCAGTGCCCCCTGCAGAGAGGTTTGCCTGAAGTCCATCAAACACCCACGACCTCTTCCTAACACAGGAGGAACGCTTCACTGACCACCTTAGACCTGGGCTTAGATGATCAGGTCTTTCAGTGGGGTAACTATGTCACCTTCCTTGTGAAACATGCCGTGACACTCTGACCCACCACCTGGCCTTCCCAGTGGCCCTAGGTCACACCTGTAGTGCACCTGTTCTGCCACTAGGGGGCGTGGTAAGTGACTGTCATGTGAGGCTCCTCTACTGCCTGTTGAAGGTTCAAGGACACAGGACCCTATCAGCTGTGTCACACTCTTCATTCGCCCACTGGATCACTGTATGTGCTGTGCACTTGAACAACCATTCCTCGCACATCAAGCTCTTCCCTTCGACTGGCTCCACCCACCCCTGCTGTCCAGAAAAGTTCTTCTGATTGGCTCTTTACTTCTTGGCTTGCCTGCTAAGCACTAAAATGTGTCCCAAAGCTCAGCTCTTCAAGATGGGTGATTTAAGCTTCTCTTTCAGCTAATTAGATATTGTTCTACAAATTGGGCTGTTCTCTCTGAAAGATGAGCTGCAATTTACTTCCCCTGCCCTCTCCTTAAACTTAAACCAAACTGTAAAACATGGCCATTTGATCGTTCAGTACAATCAGGAGATTGTTTTGCACAAGGAATGGCTATCCATCTTCTCTCTAACTCTGAGATGGTTCGGCCATGCCTTAATGGCTGCTATGAAGATGATGGAAAGCTTCACTCAGATGCCTTTTGCTGTTTTGGAAAGTAGACTCCACACTGATTTGTCGGCCCATGCATCTGTCACGATCTCCTAAGTATCCATCTAGTTGCTGGCTATATTAAGACATCTGCACCTACAAGGGGAAGATTTTTGTTATCCCCATTTTAGTGTGAGAAAGCTGATGCTCAGAGAAGTTGGGTTATTTGCCTAAAATCAAGCAAATAGTTAAGTAGAGAAGCCAAACAATGAACTTGGCTCTTCACCTCTGTATCTCATAAAAATATTGTGCAGTAAAATGCAGCATCAGTTGAAGAGAGGGATACAAAGTCCTCACATCCATGCACTGTTTGCATCCGTGAGCATTTCATACAGTTCTGGCTGAAGTAACAGCTATGAGGCCCTTTAAAGACTTCTCTGATCCAAGCAGCTCTTATGCACAGCGGGGGAAAGAACATTGTCTAGAAATTGCCTCTTTTCTTGTGCAGAGGGCCGTGTGTTCTCTCATCCTCAAGACTGCGCCCAGCATTTGATGAACGGAGACACTCTGAGTGGGGTTTACACCATCTTTTTCAATGGGGAGCTCAGCCAGAAGTTGCAAGTATACTGTGACATGACCACGGATGGGGGCGGCTGGATTGTAAGTACATGCAGCTGCTCTCCGCACATGCAAACATCCTAGAGTTCTGGTCTGACAGCTCTGTCCATCAAACTCCACCCTCCTTCTGGCCACTCTTTCATCCATCACATCTACGTCCAACTTGGAATTCCTCATTGCCTCAAAGGCCTGAGACAGCACCCCAATCAAGATGGGTGAAGCAAAGACAGGAAGTAGCACAGGAAGGGTGAAGTAGCATAGAACAAAATTAGATGTCCAGGATGACTGCCTTCCCTCTTGTTCTTTTTTTAAGGAAGGTGCTGGAGAAAAGCAGTAGTGACTCACAGAAGTCACTCTGATCTTGCCTGCTATGGCAGCAGCTATAATAAAGCAGTGGAGAAGGAGGCCCTTGGCACACGAGGAGCCTCCCTGTAGCGAGGTATTGGCTCCTTCTCTTGGAGGGTGGCATGGAGGGGAACAGCTGAGGAGCAGAACTTGAATAGCCACCTCTAGTTTCAAGGGCTGTCCCTTTCGTCATCCTTCCTCAGGTCCCTCCTTAGGGCTGTCATAGCCTTCATGGAGCATCTGCTTTCAAGAAAAGAAAGATACCACTTGCCGTCGCTGACTTCCTCCCATGCCTGCCAGAGACAGCCTCACAGCTGCCCTCTCACTGCAGGGGAGTCTCACAGTGCAGCCTGGCCCCCCAATCTGTTCAGTGGGGATGCAATCCCAGCAGCCCATGTCTCCTGCACATCTTTCTCCAGCACTGCTAAAATGCATGGTGCTGGATTTTCCATATTATGAAATGGGAAGTTTTTGAATAGAGTTAAATGGTGGCTGTGCTCATAACAGCCACTCTGGGGAGGCATTTTCTTTTATGTTTCTGACATATTTGTGCTTCCTTCTTAAAGCATAATTGGAAATTCAAACCACAGCTGACGTATTGGAGGTTAAACGAAATTAGCACTTAAACAGCTCAGAACGTGAATGATACGCAGCTGCTTTATGTGCAATAAGATGATGGCAGTGACTAGATGATTTGAAGTTAGTCCTGTTCTTTTGGTGAGAAATGGTTTTTACACTGTGGTGCAGAAGATTAATTTGTGAATCAAACTTATTTCCCCTATATGTAAACTTAATCTTTTCTGCATTGCAAGGGTACAAGTGGGCATCAACATCACACTCCAGCCTATTTATCTGGGGCCTCTGCACTTCCACATATGGGCTCTGAACCCCCCTTCCACATGCTGCTGTGCAAATACCAAGCCCTGGTCCTTATCTGCAAACCTCTGTCAATGCCTGTATGGAACCTGATTATATCAATTCTGTTCACTGCAGTCTATTTTCCTCAGCCTCTTCTCCTTCTCCCCTCCTTCTTTTCACAGGTGTTCCAGAGACGTCAGAATGGCCAAACTGATTTCTTCCGGAAATGGGCTGATTACCGTGTTGGCTTCGGGAACCTGGAGGATGAGTTTTGGTTAGGTAAGTCCTGCTTTTTGCTTTCCTTTGGTGTGCTGATCTGGCTTTTGGTTCATCTCTTTCCTTTCTATGTTTGTCTGGGATTATCAGAAACCTCCCGTCCATTGAGAAGTTGATAGCTTGTGAAGTGCTTTCAGGGCCTCTTGCTCTGTTTGGCTCCACTATGGATTTGTTTTTATCTCATGGTTGTGTTTTCCTCTTTGCTCTGTCTCTTCCCATCCTCATTAATAGTCTCTTATGCTGATGGGTCTTGACACGAAGCAGGTCCAAAGGCAACGAGCTGCCTGGCAGGAGAAGGTGATGAGGAGTTATGCACAGGCTGGGCCTCCTCTCCAGAGCCCCGAAGCAGGCAGCATGTAGGTCAAGAGAAAAAGGGTACCTCTGCTTGGGTCCTTGGAAAATGTTATTACCTGGTGTGGGAAGGAAAGGGGAAAAGCAAAATACCTTTAGAAGCCATTAGCTATTCCTAGAGGCCTGACACAAAAGGCAGGTTTCAATGGAGAACTGAACTGGAATGGGAAGGTTAACACACGTCCAAGTCAGCCAGGTGGCAGTGGCACAAATCCAGAAAGCAGTCCATATATGATTACCTAGCTCTCCTGCTTGGTTAAAGTTTCACAGCAGTTGATGAAAGGAGACAGAGAAAAAAGCAAAGAATCATGCTTGTGTTGTGGTCTCCTTTCCACCTCTTCTGCCATCATTAGTCTAAGCCTCAGCGTCTTCACCTGGATGCCCAACAAATCCTTTACTGGCCTCCCAGCTTCTCAGGCCAAGCCATGGTCCACACAGCTGCCACAGTGATCTTCCTCACACCCCAGATTTAAGCAAGGGTGAATCATCTCTGCAAAGCCTTTCAATAACTCCTCATTGCCACCATGAACACCAAACACCTTGGCCAAGATACAAGGCCTTTCTCCTCTTCCTCTAGAGCCTCTGCACATCACCTGTCTCTCCTTCTATCCCTCCCCCACCCCCCATCACCAAGTTCCAAACCCACAGAACCACTGAGGTTCCCTGTAAGGAACACTCTCTCAGCCAGCCCCTACCCCTGTCCTCCTTGGTATCCATCTGCACATACCCAAAGGCTAAGCTAAACTCCTCCACCATCAGAGAATCTTTCCTAACCATTTCTCTCACCTGTTTCCCAGGGGAGGATTGCTCCATTCTCTTTGGTGGCCCAAATCATAGTGCCCATGTTACTTCCTGTCTCTCTGGATAATATAAGCTACTCGCAGGACCACATCATATTTCTCTTTTAGCATCATTGCCTGTTACAGTGCTGGAGGCATTTAAAGTACGGTTGGTACTTAAAGAGTAGACATCAATCAAGCAATTATAAGAATTTAGTGAGTACCTATTGTAAACTAAATCTGTGTTTGCCAGTGTAGGCAATAAAAATAAAAGGTAGAAGCCATATAAACACATTGAGAGAGGAGACAAACAAATAAGAAAATATATGTACCTTTGAGGCATTTGCAAACAGTGTGGAAGGAAAAGGAAATGCACATGAATCAGTGTATCTACAGCAGATGGGAACTTCCGTCCTAAACCTAAGCCACTGTGTACCACTTTCCTAATTTGTGTCATATTTGTGAAATATATAAACTTCAATCATTCAGATTGTCTTTGTATCACCTTCTTATCTAATATCTAAATTAAATCATTTTAAGGAAATTTTATTTTAAAAATTTTTTTATTTTAAAAAGTCAGAAAAAGAAAAACAAAAACCAAAAGAGACAAACAACAACAATGAACCCAAAACAATAACAACATAGGCTTTCAAAACAGAATGAAAGAAATTTAACAATGGTTGTTATATTGTATATTCTTATCTTTTTTTCAAAGAAGGAAAGAAAAGAAAATTTTTTTAAAAAAATAGAAAAAAGAAAAAAGGTAGAACAATACATAATTCAAAAAACTTAACATCATACAATCGCTATTTGATACATTACACATTGTCACCTTAAAAATAGTTGCCAAAGTCACAAAATCAAAGCATAAAAAGTGGCTAGACACTCTAACATTGACAGTGCAAACCCTTCTGTTCAATGATCTAACAAAAATTCAGTAATATGGTCATCTATCTTACACACTATACATACTGTTATACCCTTTAAAGCATTTTCCATCCCTTTTCTCTTTTATGATATCTATTATACTTTTTGGATTCCATTACTCTGTCACTGTTACACTAGAGAGACAGTGTGACATTTACTAATGTGAGTCTTATTTCTTTCACTTATGAGGATAATCTCAAGTTGCCTCCATTTACCTATAAATATAACATTATCAAAAGTGCTAGTTATCACAGGCCATAAAAAGGAAGCCTCAAAAATAAATACAATAAAAATGAAATAATATTAATGCTGTTAAATGACATTTAAATAGAACCTATTGTTGTTGCTGCCAATGGTGGTATTTACAACGGAGATTAGAAAGTCCTGTGTGTTAAACAAACCACAAATGCTTAAACTGAACTGAGACTGCGAGTTGAGGATAGGATGGGAGAGGGCGGTTCTCCATCTACTAAGAAAGACTGAGATAAAATTTGGAAATATCCTTCTCCTTATGTGTTCAAGGTCATTTGGTGCCTTATTGCACGTTTCTCTTATTATTGGAAGCTCCCTCCTACACTGTGCTAACCTGTGAGCTACCATTTAAAAAAAAAAAAACAAAAACAGTCCACAGAGATTCAGAGGAAAAACAGCAAATTCATGGTAAAGGCACTGAGTGATGAGTTAGAAGAATGGAGGGGGGAAGGCAGGAACCCTTCTGACACACACAAACCAAGGTGCAGGCAGAAAACCCATCCAGCCACAGGGCAAGTGCAAGTCAGGAAAAAGATGAGATCAGGTATATTGAATGAAGGCACCTACGGCACTTCAAAACCAGAAAGAGAGGTCTTGAGGGCACAATAGAGAACCAGTGAGGGCTCTTAAACAGAGGTGAGGCCCGGTGATGTGTAGTTTGGCAGCAGCACTCAGGTTAGAGATGATACTATCACCCAAGGGCTAGGTCTTAAGTTGAGCTCTTTAGAAACAGATTTTGAGACAGGGATTCTTGTTCAGTTATTTAAAGAGAGTTCTTGTTCAAATGAGTTATTAAGGGGTTAGGGATTTCTATAAGAAGAAGCAGGAAGAGCCCGAAAAACTACTAAAAATGAGACTTGGATAGAAACTCACTTCATTGTCATCCCAGGGGAAGCTCTGGAGCATGAACTGCTCCTGAAAGTCATTCCCCACTGGCACAAGAATGCCAGACCTTTGAACCCCCTCAGCAGTCGCTGGCCAAGGTCTACCCCAAGGCATGGAGGAAGGAAAGGATGAAGTGACTCTCATGTCTCCTCCCCCCATGAGATTCTCTGATTCTAAATCCTGACACACTAGAATTGATATCAGATGTCACAGCAAAGCAAGAGGATCCCACTTCAGTAAGCAGATAGAAATGAGGAAGGTTTGGAGATGACTGTGTAAGATGGATGGTTTAAAGTTTAGGCAGGTAGGTCAAAAATCAGAGATTCTCAGAGGAAAGGGCAAACTCCAAACCCGCAAGGGTTTGTACCTTAAAACAATCAGTTAGCTCAAAGCCTGGGGTGGTTAGTGACCAAAGAGAGGGCATGTGAGTGCAGGATGACTGGCTAGAAGACAGTGAAGAGGCACCAGTGCAAGACGTGGCAGGCAGATTAGATCAAAGACAACTGGAATCGGGAAGTGGAGAAGAATACAGATGTCCCTCAACTTATGATAGAGGTCACAACCTGATAAACCCATCCTGAGCTGAAAATCTTTTGAAGCTGAAGATCTATTTAACACACCTACCTTACCAAGGCTCCAGCTCAGCAGCATACTTGGAGACATTGTACAGTAGGGATTGTTTACCAACGTGATCACACGACTGTCTGGTAGCCGTGCTCACTCCACTCCTCAGCACCAGGAAAGAGCAAATCACTACCTAGGGGAAGATTAAAATTCAAAGCTCCACGTACCGTTTCCACTAAATGTGAATGAGAAAATCGTAAGCCGAGTCACCATCAACCCAGGACTATCCATATTCTCTGACCTGGTTCTGGGCGCCCTAGGAGGCGTGGAGGCAGACGGGAGGGGCAGTGTAATGAAAGACATAGAACCCTCTTCGCAGAACGCTAAGAAATGCTAAGAAGTCCAAATATCCAGGGTGCTCTGAACTCCTCCAGTGTTCTTGTCTTGCTTTCTCCTGCTGACACCAAAGACTCACACCCATGATGCCACTTGTCGATTTCTGTCCAACTCATGATTTGGCATAGAAGGTAGCAGGGGCCAGGCTCAGGGCTTGGCAGTTACTAGGTCAAGACTGGGTATGAGGCCCCGAGCTGTCTGAGGTTGCAGTCATCAGTGGATCTGGAAGTCTCTTTGCTGCAGGGAGTGCAGAGCCTGTCAGAGGCTGTTTGAAAATAACCTGAGAAGGGGTGCGGGCAAAAGCAATCCTCTTTCCTCAGCATCTGTTTAGAGGATGCAGCCAATCTTCCCTGCCACCTCCCAAGCTGCTGGGCCAGACTCAGCACAGCTTCTGCTCTTCCCCGCAGGGCTGGACAACATCCACAGGATCACAGCCCAGGGCCGCTACGAGCTGCGCGTGGACATGCGGGATGGGCAGGAGGCCGCCTTCGCCCACTACGACAAGTTCTCTGTGGAAGACAGCAGAAGCCTGTACAAACTCCGCCTAGGAAGCTACAACGGCACTGCGGGTACCTGGGCCCTGAGCACACCCCAAGCGCGGTGGCATGCAGCTGACCAGGCCCCGGGTGTCAGGCGCAGCTGCAGCAGGAAGTAGCAGTGTCCACAGCTCAGCTAGCTGCTTAGTTCACCCGAAGTCACTTTCTCGGGACTTTAGTTTCCTCATCTGGAAAACTATAATGATGTCTGACTTACTCCATAGAATAGTAAGCAAAAGTCTGATAAATGCCATGAAAGTGCCTTTAAAGTTTAAAAAAAAATGCTATCAGGGAAAACAAAGAATTGTTTTTCTTATCTACATGAATCAATATGTTCTCTTACCAGAGGGACCAGAACCATCTCTACCTGGGGAAAAACCTCCCTGCAATGGCATCTGGGAAACCATCTTTGAATTGGTGAAAATAATACAGGTCCCCGTTCTCCGGGGTACCCCCTCCTCGCCCTCACCATCAGCAGTCATGATAGTACCCATCTAGGAGCAAAGGCATCACTTAAATTCCCTCCCTGTGCAGAGCTCTCCTGCCTCCCAGAGAATCACGTGTGTGATCAGTTTTTCTTTATGGCATCTCTACAAGCAGAGCAGCCATCTCTGTGAGCCCTGGCATTTCCTTATTGACACATAACATCCAGTTTGTTTGCTAGTCTGTTTCATGTGTTCCACTGTGACACTTTTCATAAAGTCTATCCTGCCAAATATGCTGCTGTTTGGTACATGGAGTTATTGGCCTAAATTTTTCACTCCCCAGGATTAGAACTGTGCCTGTGGAAAAGCCATTCTTATTTCTCCTCCGGGAAAAAAAGCAGGCCCCCCCACTCTTCCCTGCACTTTTCCCCTTCTTCACACCCCTAGCCTATGTTTTATCTCACTTAGGCCTGGCCCCCGCCACCTCTGTCCTAGCCCTGCCTCCCTGCAAGTCCCCACAGAGGGCAGAACTGTTGGGCTGAAGTTGGCGCTTATATGTCAGAGGCAAATTCTCCCAAGATCATGGTTGGTCATTAAAAGTTAATTATGATTTTTCTTCATCTTGAATATTCAGCTCATCTTCAGGAGATGAAAAAGTAAGCCTATTCAGGTCACATGCGTCTCTGAGCAATCCATACAATGGTGGTTCTTTCTAGACTGGCAGATTTCCAGGGAGGAACAGCTCCTCCCTTCCGTCTGGCATTGTTTAATATTACCCAATTTTCTGACCCTTATCTTTCCTTCTTGCTCAACTTACTGGTCCCACCTGCAGAACTCTATCCCAGGCCCTCCACTCCAAGGTCAGCTCCTTCTGCTCCCCCTTCTCCAGGCTAGTCTCTAAATTAAGACTGTGCTTGAGTTAGAACTGAACACTCCAAATCAAGTTATCAATAGGAGGTTGCTGAGCAAGTCCTAAGGTCTATTGTGCAAATTGTGGGGACTCAAAAGAAAGATAAAACATGGCCTTTTGAGAACTAAACAAGTAGTTTAAAAAAAATTCGGAAGTCACTACACAATAAATGCCACCCACTTTCTATTTAAGGGGTGCTTGGAAAAGGGGGTCTGCAGCTGAGGAAGGCTCCATCACAGCAGTTGCATCTAACAAACCTAAATGGGGAGGAAAACAGCCCCTGCAGGAGGAGCCGCAGAAGGATTAGCTCCTCTGTGGGGAGGAAGCTGAGACAGACAGGGCTGTCCCAGGCAGAGCAGAAGCTCAGAAGGAATGAAAGAAACTGGTGGAGGCCAGGGAGCCTACGCCTGACAAGCCTTCAGCTTGAGACAGCAGGGAATGTTAGCCTTAGCGCGGTGGGCAAGGGGGGTCCTTGTAAGTCCCGCAGGCCACAGTGGAGGTGGGTGTGAGGAAGGTCAGTGGGGCAGCCCTAACAGGCTGAAGTAAAGCTGAGACAACAGAAAGGCTAGGTCTCGGCTGCCTCACTGATCCTGATGGGAGAGAACAGCAGCCTTGACTCACGTGGGGGTAACGAGAAAGAGGTAAATCCCAGTGCGGCTCAACAGGGAGAAGCAAGGACTTGGTTGACCTGATGAGCAGATGAGGCAGCCATGGGCCAGGGGCCAGGCTTAGGAGGGTGTGAAGATGGCAGCAGGTGATATCTGAGCGGAAGCTGGAGAGACTCGTCCCAGGGCAAATTCCAGATCCCAGAGGGATAAGTAGGGATGAGAAGATGGGAATGTGGGAGTACAGGCAACACAATCCAGGAACTGGTGGTTAAAGAAAAGATTACTGGAGAGCAGAATTAACCCAAGAATCTTTAAGATAAAAGATATAAGGATGACTTACAATAACAGAAGATGAAAATGTTTTTTTTTTTTTTAAATAGGGAAGGGAAAGAAATCTTTTTTGTCTTTTCCAGGATGGAAATTAGATCTGGGATGGTGGGATTAGCTCTAGATGGACACAAAGTCTGAATCCTTGGAGACCGGAAGGAGAAGATGAGGAGAATGGAATACACACAATCGTGTGCTGACTTAGCACCAGCCAGGGGTCAGACTGAGCAGCCAGCAGTTAAGCTGTGATCCATTTGCTGGAGAAACTGAGTCATCATTGTGATCAGAACTCCAAAACCAGGACTAGGTCTCTACTGGCATAAAATAGCCTCAGATACATCTAAAGACACTTTAATAAATAGCATAGGCCCTTTCATTATGTCCCTATGCAAAAACCCTGCCACAATTTTCATTGGTCCTCGTAAAGAAAAAATGGCCCAACCCTTCAGCTTAAACACTCCATCCATACCAGCTGTGCAACACCCCAGCAGACAGTGCCCAGCCTGTTCACCTCTGAGAATACAAATCTCACCCTAGTTCTCAGCAATCTGTACCACTTGAGAGCAGCTCTAATATTTAGGTGAATTTTTACCCTCATGTTAAGCCTAAATATTGCTTAATAGCTCTACATATTGACTTTCACACTTCTCCAGAGTTTATTAATGTTTTCTTTAATAGTCCCTCAGGTAGTCGAGGAGAGTATCCACGGGCCCGCCTTCCCCAGGATACAGCCCATTTCCAACCCAATTCTCCTCTGACACAGCTATGATTTTTTTCTATATCCCTCTTTCCATAGAATGGAACTATGGTTTGATAATGTCCCTCTTCACAGGCAGCACCCAGTTCTGAACGTGGGTTTTGGGGTGCAGTCTGATCGGGACTAAATAAAAGCCACGCCAAACCTGAATGGTCCCAGTCAGCTTGGCTCAGCACTGAAGCAAGTGGACCCATGGGTGTTCTGTGTCCCTATCCAGGCCTGGAGGACAAAAGACAGGGTGTTGACGTGGGATTGTGTGGGCAGAATTCTCAGCAAAAGGTCATGGGATGAGGATATGGTTGGAGAGAGCAGCTTGAGGTAGTGACACCAGGGATAAAAATAGAGAAAGAGCCAGAAAAGGGTTTGATTGGGAACAGGGGAGTAGGTGAAAGTTCCACATGTTCAACCCAGGTTTTCTGGCAATAGGTCAAATGTGCAAAAAATCCTAGAGGGAGGGACAAACAGCACAGCCTCACGCATGTTCTTTTCGCAGGAGACTCCCTCAGCTATCACCAGGGACGCCCTTTCTCCACACAGGACAGAGACAATGATGTTGCTGTTACCAACTGTGCCATGTCATACAAGGGCGCTTGGTGGTACAAGAACTGCCACCGGACCAATCTCAACGGGAAGTACGGGGAGTCCAGGCACAGCCAGGTAGGTGACAACCTGCTGCACCGGGAGCGGCTCGGAGCTCAGCGCCCAGGGCCCCAGCTTTGTTTTAATGCACATGCGAGTCCTACATTTCTCTTTTAAAAGAAATATGTAGCGGCTTGGAAAAGATCATTATTATACAGAAAAACAGTGTGAAGACTCTGGCATAGGGACAGCATCGAGCAGAAGCCAGAGGGAGGTCCGGGTGTTCTTTTCCTTCCTCTGGGAGGCATCAGGTGCTAGCACCCACTCAGACAGGCCCTTGATGACCAGACAGCTTCCCTTCCATTTCCTCACAGGACGAGTTTATCAATTTGAGAAATAACTTCAAAGGCTCCACTTCATTTTAGGGCCCCAGGCAGGGAGAGATCAGAAATGCCCGTGAGCTGGTCTGTCTTTCCCCAGACTGCAAGTCCACAGCAGAGGCTGCATAACAGGGAGCAGCTGGATCAAGTGGAACTTTCCCGGTTTTGACCTCAAAAGGCCTGAGGGAAAGTCCTAGGTTATGGATAAACTCAGCTGCTCAGTCCCCCCAGGTAGATTCCGCCTGAGAATCCTATGAGGAGTGAGCAAATGGTCTCTTCAAAACGCTGCCACACCACTGAGGTTTGGAAACTCACCGCTATTTAGGGGTGCATGCACGATTCCTGAAAGCCAAAACCATAAAACTGATGATTAGGAGTGACCTGCAGTAAAGACCCAGACCACAGGAATGCGTAAGGGGAAAGGATGGAGACCCTGTTCCTCTCTCTTCAGTGGGAACCCAGCCATGCAGCCACTTGCTCACTGAAACAGCGATTTCCCATCACTTCCTTTCTTCTCCAGTAGGGCGTCCCAAGGAGAGGGAAGACTGAGTTGATATGTTTATCTGTCTCATGCCCAGGGAATCAACTGGTACCACTGGAAAGGCCACGAGTTCTCCATACCCTTTGTGGAAATGAAGATGCGGCCCTACAACCACCGTCTCTCATCGGGAAGGAAACGGCGGGCCTTACAGTTCTGAGCAGCGCCCAGTCACAAGCCAAACGATTTTTTCTGTCACTTGTTTGTATTTTATACTATGCTACAAGGGGGGAGGGTGATAGCAATGTGATTTGCAATGTATTAAGGGTCTCTGAAGGAAGCAGGGCTGTGGCGGGGACCAGCTGGCTACTGCCTGCTGCATTCTGCTGCTTGGAGCCTGGCCCCAAGGCTGCACTCTCCCTCCTAACCTGTCACCCCTAACATTCCCCTCCTTTCCCACCAAGGAGGAAAAGTGGGACATTCGCTTCAATGACCAATTCAAAGACAAGTCGCGGAGTACAATTTTTAGGGTGATAGGTGCGCACCTTCCTTTTCTACTCTCTCGTGATGCCTCCACCTTCCAGGTGTTGCTGATCTGGTCAGAGCCCTTGACGATCAGGTGGTCACACCAGCTCAGAGAAGAAGTCTTAGCAAAAGGGTCCAGCCAAGAAAGCCCCTAAGAGGAAAGAGATCAACCACACCCTGACCCAACAGCCCACGTCCTTTGGAAGGAGCTGAAGTTCTCATTTCTGACGCTCTTACCTTTCCAGAGCAGGGCCTTTTTTCTAGCCATGCTCAATCTTTTGCCTAATTTCATTCTAGCTTCAGTCTCATCCAGTTCCCAGGATGTTGCCTGCTACTGACCCTGGGTTACGCAGAAGCTGCATCCTTGTGGGTCTCAAGTCACTTCTCCTCCCTCAGGCAGTCAGACAGTGACTTTCTTCAGGGGTGGGCTGGGGAGATGGCCTTTGTCTGTAGCACTTTGGATCAAGCGCTGAGGAAAAGACAGAAGAAGCAGAAATAAGGGCATCAGTCAGAGATAAGTCTCATGGAAAACAGAGATCTTACCCTGTTCCATTTTTTCCATTTTTGTTCTGCTTTGTCACGGGTTATTTTGCAGAATTTGCAAACTAATGGCCTTATTTCTGTCATCAGCCAGGTTCTCCTTGGTGTAGGTAGTTTAATAAGAGTCAGAAGAAGAAGTTATATGACCAGCGAGCCATTTTCCTATTAACGGTCCTGGGAGGAGATGGAATATTTGCTTTGAGGGCTTTTTTTTTTTAAATTTGGTCCTGTAGGAAACAGAAATGACCCCTTAATGAGGTGAGATCATGAGACGCCTTTCTCCATCTTCTTTTATTATTCTGCTTTTGAAAGGAAAAATGAAAAGTGCTGGAGGAAATTACATCTAGAAACCCAAAGGTGAAAAGGGGAGGCTTGTGGGCCTGTCCCACAAGTTATGAGATGTGCTGTCCCTGCCAGCATGATTGGATTTTGAAGCCCAGGGTTCTCAAAAGCTCTGACCTTTCAACTTCTCCTTCAAATCAAATGCCAGCTGCAACCCTCCTGCAGTAACCATCCAGATTCATGCCCAGGGCCCATGGCTGCTTTCTCCCTTTCTTCTCCCAGTCCCCAGGGTCCTATTCTATTTCCTGTAGGGACCATGTGTGCCAAACTGAGGCTTCTGTGCCTTTGCCAACCAGTGACTAGATGAACCTGAGATTGGTGATTTTCTAATGGAAACACCCACCCTCTGAACAAGGTTTAACAAGCAGGAAGGGACGGTCCCTCAGCCTAAAAACTGAACTTCTGGGAGTGTGAGGATCCAGTCAGCCTGCCATTTTCTGTAGTACCTTCTTCTCAGTAGTGTCCAGTGAGACCTCATCTACCACATGCCTGGATTGAAAGAAGGAGGTGGCACTTTTATTTTTCAGTTCATAGTATGCTTCAAAAAACTAGAAGAAAGAGGAAGAAAGAGAAGCCTGTACATCAAATAAGATTTAGCTAGAGACTAGGACAAGCACAAAAGGAAGGAAGTGTACTGAATGAGGAACTCTGCCGTCATGCTGCTGTGTGACTCGGGGTAGGTTGTTTCACCTCTCTTGGCTTCAGCATCCTTGCCTGTTGGATGAGACATCAGACTAGAATAATTTCTAATTTCCCTTTCAGTTCTAGCATCAATAATGCTTGTCTGAGTAGAAATGTGCATTCATGAGAGAACTCAATTAGGTCATGTGTGGAAAGAACAGAAGGAAAGAAGAGAGGGAAAGAGAAACTGGTTCAAAAGTCAGATGTGAGAGAGAGAGAGAGGAGAAAAGATAACACCAAGGAAGAGGTTGAACCATATCTATAGAAGCAATACCAAGGACCTGGGTGTGCTAGGACGGTCCACCTCAGCAACAGAGCTGAAATGGAACTTGACTGTATGTCATCAGTTTAAGTGAAAGTCAAGAAACATCGATGGAAATCAAAGCCTGCCTTTCATAGGAATCAGTTTATCCTATGGAGAATTTTCATAAATAGCATCAGCAGCATTCCCTAGTTCATTTTAGAGAATTTTGAAATAAGAAAGGAACTTCAAATATCAGCTCACCAAACCTCATAAAAAGATTTATAGATTATTTTTGTTGAGTAAAGTACTTTTCTTCTGAGGTGAGTTTTTTGTTGCTATTAGTGTTCTTGTTGTTTTGTTTTGTTTTGTTTTGTCTTGTTTTAAACATTTTTAGGAGACTGTTCTACTGTCTTCCCAAGGCCCATGGTCAACTTGACTCATTTAACTCCTGCCCTGAGCCTCCCAGATAATGCATCCTTGTTCTCACCCTCAAGCACCTGTCCTTTTCCCAGGGGAGGATATCAGAGAGAGGCAAGGATACCAAAGGGTCCCTGAAGGGGCTTGGGAGGAAAAGCAATGGACCCTGCCATAAAGGCAGTCTAATGAAAACAGAATATATACTTATACCAAAAAAATCAAAACCAACTACCAATGACTACAGTAGACTCACTGCCAGACCCAGGAAGTTTCTCCTCTTTCTGCTTCGTACCATATAAGGATTATTTCCAATATATTAAATTCATATTCTCCAGAGTTACTTCTGGAAGGAAAAGAGTCAGATATAAAAATGACAATAAGTGGTGGCCATTAGAACAGATTTAACAGCCGGAGATGGAACCTACTAAAAGTGACCACAGGGTGGCGCGCGCAACGCCTCCAGACACCCAGGGGAACACTTTGAGAACCCCCGGACCCTACAGGTTTCTGGGAGACCTAGTTGCAAACCATGAATCAACGCTGATCTGTGTGAGAGATAAATCTGTAAAAGGACAGTAACAAAATGGCACCAAAGAGATGAAAAGTAAAGTGCCATGAATATTTAAATCAACTCTACTCCTCACCCACTACCAACCCAACTCCACTATTCATGAAGTAATGGCCATCGAACTCCCTGTTCCTTCTCCATGGGAATCATCCAGCTCCCTGTGTGCTACAAACTGCTCTTTCAAAGTCAGGCTCAAAGGACCAAGATTGCCAGTGGGTCCCATGCCAAACCAAACGATCCTTTACATTTTAACTTTTAATATCTAGTTCAAGAGCAGAGTTATAAATTAAGGAACCAAAGGTCATTGTAGAATCTTGTCAAAGATCTCCTTGTAAAGCATACATTGAGAAAGGGCATATGAGCTCCTCTCTGCCCGCTGCTCTGGAGAAACGGAAATGGAACTTGTGAGAACAGTGCATATGTCAAGCTTAGGGGCTTGAAAAGAGACTAGTGAACGGATTTACAAATGCTCCTGAGCGTGGGTTTCTCTCTCTCTCTCTCTCTCTCTCTCTCTCTCTCTCTCTCTCTCTCTTTCTCTCTCTCCACTCTCCCCCTTCAATTCTTCCTTCCCTTCCCCTCTCCCCTTCTCTTTTCCTCTCTCCACCCAGAATTTCAGGAAATGTGAACCACTTACCCAGACTGTGTGATTTTCTGTTCCTTGCTTTCTTATCACCAAACTCCTATTCGGTCTAATTTCCTAATTCCATTTCTTTCCCTCCAAAGCAGAAGGAAACTGGGGGGGGGGGGTCACTTTCTAGCTCTATTTGCATCTCACTGTCTGCTCTTAAAATATTAATAAGGGAACTTGAAAAGATTGAAGCCCAGTTCAATTTCAAATATCCTCGAGGTAGGATCACTTGTTTTCACACCTGCCTCAAATTTGCCATGGCCACAAGAAGGCTCTTGGTGACCTCTGTGAGTTTTGTTACTCTATTTCTCATGCAGATCCAGCAGGGCTGCACCTCAACCCCGCCTAATCTTCCTAGGTGGTCCCTTTTTTTCCCGATGATTAAGTTTATTGGCACAATTTAGAGATGTATATTATCACATTCATCACAGGGAATCTGTACCTATGCATGATATTTCTTGCTACCCACTTTTTTCCCATTCACCTCCCCTTTTTAATGCAGGTGATGACGACAGAGAGGTTCAGTCCTCTGGGACAGTATGAGTCACAGGCCTGGCTTCTGGGTAGTGCTTACGGCCTGTATTCTAGCTGTATTCTGCAGGGTCCTCTGGTCACATTCCTGTAAATTTCTGGTTAACTGCTTCTCCAAACTTTGGCACCTTCCTTAACCCCATCCCTTATATGTGTGTCAAAGTTCTCCTCAATAACTCTGGAGCATTTTGATACCACCGGCCAAGTGAGACCTCACAGATGAAATAAAAACTTCCAAAAGCAAGTAGGGAAACAACTCTAGTATTGATTCTCATTTGTTGCTGTGGATTGAGGTCCAGTTGGGAGCCATGACTCTAGATCACACTGACTGTATCCACACTGGATTCGCTTAAGCAAGTTGTGTATCCTTCAGCTTTGTAAAACAGCTAGAAAGAAGAATAAAATTAAAAGTTAAACAAAAGATGCTGATGGATCATCACAGATTAAAAGGAAGCTTTCTACAAACATTCCTACAGTAAGAAAGCAGGGATCAGGTGTGAGTGCCCGTAACAGATGTGCCAGGTCTAGTTTCTTGAATGCTGCCCTCCTGCCTCAACCAGAGCTCCTATCCATTCACCCATTTCACCAAGGAAAACTACAGGCACCAGAGAGGCCCTACTGTGTCAAATAAGAAGCAGAGGGACTTTGTTTTTTCAACCCATCCTGCCTGGGTCACTCTTTTTCATAGCCAGCAGTCACAACCTGATTTGCCATCTCTAGCATTTCTGATTTATTTTTCAAGGTCACCCCTGGCCTGAAACATGACTTCACTGCACCTGCAGCACTTCATTGTCCAAATGTCCTTGGCAAACCTCAGGATCTTTGGACAGTGCTGCATTTTCTCCAAACAGGAAATCCTCTTTCCTTCCCCAAGCTTAATAAGGCTATTGCGAAGCATGCAAATAACACAGCTCTTGTTCCTTAGATAAACTTGGTTCCCTCTATTAATAAAACAGCCACTATGGCCTCGGCTGGGAGCTAGGCTAGTGCTAAATTCCCAATTCAGAAACACTTAACCCTTCAGCCTGGGTTAGCTCTGTCGAGCATGGCACCATGAAGAAGTGCAAGTATCTTTCTCCAAAAAGTAAGCATGCACCCAGGAGCCAGGTACAAGGCTGTGAGGTGACTGAATGCACGGATGAGGACTGTGTTCTTTCTCTAGCTGCTTTAGTAGCCCCTAGGGAAACCCTGTGATGCTTTTTAACATCTGTCACTGAACACTAATGTGTTCCTGCCCCTGAGGCAGATGTCGGGGACATACCTTCGAGCCAGAGGGAATTGTAGAGATCGCCTAACGGAATTCCCTGACTTCAAATGCAAGTAAACTGAGGCCAAGATAGGATAGGCAGCTTGCTCATGTTCACACAGTCAATTAACAATGGGGCTAAGGTTAGATCTGATGTAAGCTTTTTAATTTGTTTTTCTTCAAGAGAAAAACCGAAAAAAAATAGTAAAATAGTATACCTACTATTTGCCAGATACTGTGCTAAGGGCTTAACATATTTTATTAAATCTTTACTGTAGATTTAACTATTTTACAGAAAAGAGAATGCAGGCACAGAATGTTTCACTTACAGCACCAGAGTCACAAAGCAATTACAGAGAACCACTGAATCTCCTCAGCTAATTAAAATTGCTTGATTTTTCTACTCATGAAGCTGCCTCTATTTATATTTATTAAGCCATGTGAATACATCTTGGATTTTATTAATATTCTCACAAGGGTGTCACTGATGCCACTCTCTCTCTTTTCTGTTCTTTAATTAAGAAAGGGGAATTCTTGCATTGTTTTGATCACCTACACTGGGATTCTCAACCTCATCACTGGGCAGAGTAAGAAACATCCAGGAAGCTCTTTCTTTTTCTTTCTTTTAATTTGGGAGGTGGAAGAGAAGATTCTCCACAAGCCTGGAGCAGAAGATAAAGACCAGAACAAAAACACAATTTTTCCCACTCCATTCTTTGGGGAACATAGGCACCTCTTTCTTTTCCAGTGGAGGAAGAGTAAGATTTTCCAGAGTCATGCTACTCAAGCTGGAATTTTAGCAGAGGCAAGATGAGGCGGCATAGGAGAGACTAGGAGGGAGAAACCCCAGAATAAATGTGGCACAAGCACCTAGAGCACTGATATATTCTAGAATTTGGGAAGACAGTTTTACATTATGAACATATTGAAACCAGTACACATGGTTGGCAAATGCAGAAACCTCATGAATTTTTAGGCAAAAATCAGCAGGCTGTAGACAGATCTGGACCAGCCCCTCCCAGACTCCCAGAGAGACAAACACCTTCAGGGTGCCCTGCACAGGCACATCTGTGAAACTTTTTGAGAAATGAAACTAGAAAAAGACAGGAAAGAAATTACTTTTGCTTATCCTCTGGTTTCTTTTCCCCATCCTTTGCCTGCTTTACATCCCCAGTGGAGGCAGTGAGGGGGAAGAGTCTCAGAGAACTGGCCACAATCTCAGGTCTCTTAGCTACTTGGAGGGGTTTAGAAAGAAATCCTTACTTAGTAACTTGGTGGTTTTAATGCCAGGCCAAAATTTCAGAAGTGATCCTCTTTTTTGTTGTTATTAAACAATGCTTACATAAAGAAGAATGAATTTTTCCATGAAAAAACTCTGCCTTTTGTAGTCCATTTCCAGGGCAGGGGTTGCTTGGACAGTGGTGACAACCATCTGTGAGAGGCAGTGAACACCGTGAGTCCTGCAAAAATGTCAGTCAACTAAACACACCTGTACCAGCCTCTTCCCACCAGTCCCCTCTGAGACCTAGCCCCAGGCCAGGGTCTCACAACCCTCTAAGGGTCAGAATCTATCTGAGTCTGTTCTTAACCTGCCAGCTTCTCCTCTCACTTACACACTTCCAACTATTCTGAACTCCATTCCCTCCGGAATTCCCAGGTACCCTACACAAGTCATGTGACTTTAAGGAGGTCCCACAGGAATTCCCAGGTACCCTACACAAGTCATGTGACTTTAAGGAGGTCAGTACCTGGAGCTCTAGGCAGCTGAAAACTCACCCTGGTGGAATCTAGATTGTTGTTCTGAGAACTCATAAACACCAAATCCTCCAATCTCTAAATTTGAGTTTGTTGTTTTAACCTTTAACAACCTTTTCAGGTAAAAACATAATAATAATAATAACAAAGACTGACTTTGTAGCTACAATGTACTTACTTTAAAAGGAGTCTGAAAGGAAAGAAAACGAAGAAAAACAAGAGTACAGACTCCTCAGGTGATGCTCACTTTAATGACCTAAAATAAAACCACACGGAACAAGGGAAGGGAAAATCAACCTGCCCCACCCTTTCATGGCACTGTAGCTCGAAGACTGGAATCTCTGCTTGTTAACCATTGTTAACTAGTATTTTTAGTCCTGGTTGCTTTTAGCCTCTGTATAGTTCCTTTTTTAACACATTTTCTATACGTTAATAAAAGATCCTGAAGGAATGGTGTGTGTCTCTGAGTCCTGCAGGGGAGTGTGGAGGGGAGGCCTTCTTCACTGGCCCGCCTCCGTCAGGACACCTGTCTTCTGTACTTTCAGCCACCTTCTGCCCAGTCGGCCCTTCTGCAGCACCCTTCTGGGTGAGCTCTTCTCAGTGTCACCTCTTCCTGTTCCCTCATCATAGCCCCGCAGGCTGACGCTCTTCATGCTCTGTGTCTTTCCCACCTGCTCTTTCTTGCTTCTCCTTTTACTGCCCCCTTGCTCTTCTCTGTCTCCCACCAGCTATACATTCTTCATCTGACCCGGTGCCCTTACCACCAGGGAAGGCTGCTGACAGGTGGTCCCTTCTCCCGTCTAGAGTCTCATCTAGACTGGTCTCATCTCTGCTTTTGAGACTTTGATCAGTCACAAAAGACAGTGACTCGCCTCTCCCTCCTGCCTTCTCTCCTGTCTCTCTCAGCCCTGGAAGAATACCCCACCATGGCAGCCAGATCTCCAAATCTCTAGTGCCATCTATGGGTCTTGGCTGAGAATACTCAACAGCCCCAGCTTGCTAAGCCTCCCTTCGGAGTCCTGCCTGCACTGCCAGGCCAGGTTGCTGACGTGGAGCTGGTCCTCCTAATTCGCCATCAGCCTCTCTGATGCTGGCTTTCGTGACCACCTCCCCTCAGACTTGGTCACCCGAGAAATGTTTTTCACCTTCTCCCTTCCAGTGCACAGTGTAAGATGAACTCTGACCCCTAAGTTATATTAGGTGAGACTTCAACGAAGGAACAGTTGCAAGAGGAGGGCGACCAGGGAAACTTCCATCCAGTTCAGCTGCACAGCTGAGTCCAGAAGGATCAAGGTGAATGGACAAGAGTCATAAACTCAGTCAATCTCCTTCCCTGTTGGAGTGGAGAGGGGTTTTTAGAAACCTACCTGGAGGAGGTCAATCTGGCCAGGACCTGTGACAATGGAAATGAACAATGGAAATTGTCACAGGTGGGGAGAGAACAGTACAAAGAGGAGTCAAAGGGCATGAAGTGGTGTCACAGGCAGGATCAGGGCCAGGAGTGGTTTAGTGCTTGCGTTTCCCAGGCCCCTGGGCTGTATAAGGAAGTGTGACAGACAACACAGCTCCCCTCAGGCCGCTGGACATAGAACAAGATTTGTGAATTCCAAGGCCAAGAAAAAGGGACTTTCTTCATTTTCTTTGTTATAATGGAAAATAATGAGTACTTGAAAAGAGTTATAGAATCTCAACCCTGGAAATAAAAACAACAAAAACTTCCTTCCTCCTAATTCTGGGGAGCACTATCAGGCCTCTTCACACCCCAGGGCCATGTGAGAAGCAGAAAATCCCCTCTCCCAGACTTGTGACCTTCAACTACTGCAGGAGTCCTACAAGAATGAAATGGGGGACAATTTCTTAGCCTCATCCCTGTGCTTCATTTCTTCTTTCTTTTCTCATTTCCTAAAAAAAACAGATCCCTAGAGTCTCAGACAGGAAAGTCCTGTCAAAACATCCACCACCCCTGACTGTGTTTTAAACAAACCATCCTGGACACCTACACCTCAGAATGCCAATACCAGAGGAATGACTATTACACGACTGTGAAGAAAGCCTGCCACCTGCATCTGGTCTTGCATGTTATCTGGAAAATGCAAGTGGAAACTAAAGGGATCTAGTAGAACTTGAAGGAACTTCAGTAATTAGTATTTTTTCTGAGATAGCTGAATGAACATTACATTCTAACTTAAAGGAGTAAAACTCACCCACTGCTTAAGACCTCTGGGTGCATTTATAACCATCTGAATACAGATTTAATTATTGCTGTGTTGTGGGAACTAAGAACTGCCATGGGTAAAATTAAAAGTGGATTATTAGGCAAGAGAAATGTTAGAAGCACTAGTAATCAGTGCAATTATCCAGTAGTGTGTGCCCTCCCATAATCCCCCCATGGCCCTGAGGACCTGTGCCTCAACAATGGCCACTTTGCCAGTCAGCAATAAAATAATCCCACAGAATGATGACCCTCTGAGCCTGTATCTTTCCTCTCATGTGATGCATACAATATACCCCCACTGCCCAGGCTCTCAAGGAATTATAGCAAGGGTGTGCACCAGACGCATATCCTCACATGCCATTGTGGCCCCACATTCCACTGTGTCCGAAGTCCTCTCCATTCACCTGACCATCCACACTCTGTGAGTGCCCATGGTGGACCAGAGACACAGTGTTGGCCTGGTTAAAAGGATAAAAGGATATCCCAAGGGGATGAAGGGATTTGGTCCCTCTTTCCCAGTTAAAAAGATATCCTCATTTATTTCTTCACCATATAGCTATTAAATCTATATTCTGCACCAGGACTTGCTTGGTACCAGTTTGCATTATAGTTTTCCAGAAAAACAGAACCAACAGGAGATAGATAGATATAGACAGACAGAAAGATAGATAGATAGATTATAGATAGACAGACAGAGACAGACAGACAGACAGTGAGGAAGTGACTCACATAGTCATGAAAGTTGAGAAATCCCATGATCTGCCACCCACTAACTGGAGGCCCAAGAAAGTGATACAAGTCCAAAAGCTTGAGAATTAGGGGAGCTGGTGTGGTGAATCCAAGTCCAAAGACAAAAGGAAAATGTCTCAGCTCAATAGGCAGGCAGGAAAAAATAAGTGGTAAATTCCACCTTCCTCAACTTTTTTGTTCTATTCACGTATTCGACAGATTCAGTGCAATCTCCTTTCTTCAGTCCAGCAGTTCCACATCCAGGAACACCCTGACAGACATGCACAGACAGACAGACATGCACAGACAGACAGAGCTTCATGAACAGACAGACAGAGCTTCAGTCCAGCAGTTCCACATCCAGGAACACCCTGACAGACATGCACAGACAGAATGGGGGAGGCAGTTTGACGCGTAAAATCAACCATCACACTGGCACAGGGCTGTAAACCAAGCAGAAATGGCTCTTTTCCTGTAGACCCCCCTACTGAGGGGGACCTCACTCTCTAGGGCAAAGATTTAGCATTTATTCTCTTTTTGCCTTCCCCACCCATTTTCACCAAGCTCCCTACATTCCAATATTCCATACACGATATATGTGAGGAAGGCCCTTCACTTCAAAGGCTTTCAAAATAGAACAGAGAAAAAAGGCCAGACTTACGTTTATGTGTACATGAGGAACTGGAAAGAGATATACAGGGAAAGACATCAGTTAGTTAGGATGAGAGCTGTCATTTCAATATTGAGATTTCTTCTTTAAACGCAGGCACATTCCACTAAGAAAAGTGGCAATTAAGGAGTTTCTGGAATCCAAATGCTAACAGAACCTTCTCAAAGAACTGATTACATGGAATCCTCCAGGGGTGGTGCCATCCCGAAGGTGGTGGCACTTTTTGATAATGATGCCCTTTAATGCTTTAGGTAAACATTATTATCATCAGAGTTTGCTGCTGAGCATTCGTTCATGGTGTGTGTGTGTGTGTGTGTGTGTGTGTAAGCTTTGGGTCTGCCCTTCTTGACAACAATAAGCTCTTATAGAGGTTTCTGGGAAACAATCAAGAAATGCAGTAGCAATTGTGAAAATTCAATATGCTAGCTGTACAGGAAATTTAAAGTTCTAAGAAAAACAGCGAGAACTAGGAGGAGATGTATATATTATGTCAGTGTGCAGACAATGCCAGGCTTGATTTGTGAGCCATGCGCTCATATTTTATGATTTTTTCTCCTGTAAATAAAAATCACAGAATAATAACCAAAACATATTTATAGCCATCGCTACACTGAAACAATTGGCAACAATGACAACCTAGGTTACTATTAAAGGCAATTCAGTAGACCTAGTGACAAAGAAGAGCAGGTCTCATCCAAGAAGTCAGTGTGAAACTAACCACTCTCCAGCGCCACCCCAAGTTTCCATTGCATACTATTTAAAGACTTGGAGAGATATTCATGCAAATTTAGTTTGCAACCCACTCCAACCCCTTCACACACAGACACCATCCCTCTTTCTTCCAAAAATAACCTGAATTTTAACTCAGTTTAAAATGTCCACACTTACCTTGGAGCATGTTTTCAATACAGCATATTACTGACATTTTTGTCAGATATTCCTTTGTTGGGGGAAACCATCTTTCACACTGTAGAACATAAAACTGTATCTCTGGCTTTGATCCGCTGAACTCAAGTAGGACTTCACCACCCTCAACAAGTTATAACAATCAAAAATATTATTCCCAAATATTCTGGATGGAGAGCAAAACTGCCCTGAGATGAGAGTCGCTTTTATAGAGAGATTTGTCATTGAAGATACCTTTATTCTAGACTTCATGGAAGCCACATTTTAAGAAATTTCAGCCAGTCTATTTCAGTTCAAAACACAAAAGGATTCCCCCAGTGTAACATTGTTTGTTTTTCTATTACATTTCATCCTATAAATGTTTGGAAAAGTATGTATCTGCATTTGATTGTGTTTTTGCTTATTTCTTTTTGGGAGGTTATTATTCTGGATATTTCTACAGTATGAGATTAGATTCCAAGATAAGGAATAGAATCTACAAGGTAGTGCTTGCAGAAAATGAGAGTTTGACTTACAATGATTCTATTTGTTTCAGCTCTCCAGGAAGCAATTAGGAGCAGTCATTAGGGTGACAGGTATCACTGGACTTTTGCTTCTCTTGGCCTGGTGGACATGTCTGCTTCAGTCTCTCAGGACTCTGTCGAGGTCCCCTGCAGCAAAGTGTGCAGAGCACAGAGCTCAGAGCAACAGAGAAAACCAGGGCTTCATATCTTGAGCTAGAAAAGACTCGCTGTTCTTCAGCACGATCTTTTCCACCAGGGGATTTTCTTCCAGACCAAGAGCTGAGGAAGCAACTCACTCCTTCTAGGGTCTGGCTTCCCTGCATTATGAGATTTTTAAACCTTTTATTTTTCTTCCAAAACTAAGCCACTCCGCAGAGGCAGGGGTCTTCCCATTGGCAGAGCAAAAGGGTTCTTTGTTTCCAAAAGCCTGAAGGGAATTGGGAAGAGATTGGGAAGGGATCACTGAGGAAAGAATTTCCCTCATCTGCGAGTTCTTTGAGGGCAGATTCTGGGTCTTCCACATCTATCCCCAGTACTGGGCCACACTGTATTGACTCAGTGCAGAATTTATGTAATCTGAATTGAATCTATAACTTACCCCTGCGAAAGAAACTCAAGCAACAGCTCTGATTGTGCTAAATGTAGGATATCCCCTAAAACATTCAAGAAAAGTATACCTTGAAACTCTCCAAAAAACAGAGAAAAGAACACTGGACTTGAGGTCAAAAGGCCTCTATGATCAAACCACTTCTGCTGCTCACTGGTACCATGCTGCAGGCTATGCCTTTTGGCTCCCTGGAGTTTCCTGTCCTTATCTGCAAAATGGGGACAAGAATAACCACCACCACCATCCCTGTAATTACAGACTATGGGGGTAGGGGAAGTGGCAGCAAGTATTCATTACCACTGGACATGTGATAATATTGTAGAAGTTCACTAATGCTGAAAACCAGCTTAAATCTCAAATATCTTCACAGTAGAGTAATGGCTCTGAAATTTCAGGAACCTGCCTGCCAAAAGTAACTTGTTGCTTCAAGAAAATCTCCAGGGCAAAGTTAAGAGCATGCACTTGCTCTCAGGGCTTAACACTCAGCTCTCAAGGAGCAGGAAGGGGTAAGGGATGGGAAAGGTACACAGATGATAAGGGAGCCAAGACAGAGACGCACACTCTGCAGTCACAAAATGTCACCCGAAGGTCACACCTGGCACAAGAAGGGCTGGTGGGTTCCAGTGTTGCTTGTTTCCAAAGCGTGGTTGGCAGCTTTTAAGGAGGGGCATCTGGCTGCCTTCTGAGGAGCTATGGATCTTCACTGTGTTCCTTGGGATGTCTGGAGTCAGAGCTGAACTGCTTTTGAGTCAGAGAGGCTGAGCACTGCCATCAGAGCCATCCTCCTCATTCCCCTATGTGGAGCTAGAGTCTCAGCCCTACTTCTATGCAAACATGAAGCAAGTGTTTAAATATTGGTCTGCAATGACAGCTACTCTAAATGCCCATGTGACTCCTCTTAGCCTCACCCTCAAACTGTGCACAGAAACCCCATATAGGAAAGTGTCAGTGTTTCTTCTCAGGATGGACCCAAAGCTCCCCACTGACAGATGCCCCTGCCCTGCCCCAACCCCATCCCATGCCAGTGAGAGTGACCCAGACCTGGCATTCATTCCTCCTATCTTCTGGGCAGGAATCAAGGGGCTGGGATCAGGAGAAGAGCTTCTCAAACCCATCCCTAAGCCCTCGTTCTGTCTGGTGCCATAAGGGGCACAGGGCTCATAACCATCTTTAGTGACACTCACCTGACTTAAGTGTCAACCTAAAAAGAAAAGGAACAGAAACTATCACATTCACACCCCTTGCTCCTCATACCCAGAGGTAGAGATGAATTTGTAATTCACTGAGTCTTTTTGTACCCTGTGGTGTCACAGGAACAGTGACAGGTGTGTGGGAACACCTTAGCCTCTCTGTGCAGTTCTCCCCATCAGGCATGACATTTACATATTCAAAGCAAGAGAGGGAGAGCAAAGGATGCAAAGGATGTGTCAAAGAGAGCCTTACCATGGCAGGAAGGGAGACCATGCCCTGGAACACAGCTTTGATTCTGAGCTCCTAAGCACCCTGACCCTCAGCATCTATTCCCTCCCTTATTCACTTGTCCATGCAGTCGTCCTTGCAGGGATGTAGTGAACACTGCCTGTGGATCAGCACTGTGTGGAGAGCTGGAGGGAAACCAGCATAGCTGGAAGACTGATGGGTGGGGCTGGGGACATATATGCAGCTAAGAAGGAGGACAGGATCTACAGGCCACATGTCAATTTTGATATTATATCTTTTAAGAGTTCTGGAAAGTCACACAGAGATCCTAAGCAGGAGAATGGTGTGATCATAATTTACACTTCACAGTGTTGGCTCCTGTGGTTGTGTGAATTGTGAGGGATCACTTTTGTCAATCTTTACTTTCAGTGTATTTCTGTCTGTGAATCTCAAATGTATGTCTACAGTATAGTTGTATAATTTTTTCATCCCTTCCACCAATCCTTGCCTTTTGATAGTGTTTTAACCTCTTTACATTTAATGTAATTGCCAATATGGTAGGATTTACCTAAACTATTTAGTCTTTTTCTATTTGCCTTATATCTTTTTTGTTTCTCTTTTACTCAATTACTGACTAACTTCTTTGGTGTTAAACAGATATTTCCTAGTGAGCCATCTAAATTAACTTTCTTTTTTTAACTATATTTTTGAACTATTTTCTTCATGGTAGCTTTGTGGATTCCAATTAAGAACTGGAAAAATATTGAAGAAAAAAGGGGGCTGAAATGGAAATGGTACTAAAGAAACACGAAAACCTAGGAGACTGACGTGTTAAAAACCAAGAAAAATCAAAGGTAGAAGGAGGGTCCTACTTTACTGAATGCTGCTAGTAGGAAAGTGGAATTCATTAATAACCTTGGCAAGGGCAGCTTGGAGAAATGGTAGTAGTAGCATGGGAACCCGAATAGACTGAGAGAAGAATATAGGGGAATGTATGTTCAAGGGGAACCAAAAAGAAGTCAGATTGCAAAAAGAAGTCACTTCAGATTCCCTGCTTCTTTTTCTCTTAGAAGCCAAATAAAAATGGAAAAAAGAACACCTATGCCTAGCTGATGGGATGGATTCAAATGAAGTATCCAACACTGAGTTCTCTAGCAGTCCTTGTCACCTCTGCAGATCTTTCAGGCATTTCATTTCCAGGTGTCTGAAAACAGTTCGAGAAAACTCTTTGGCAGCTCTCATAAGTACACAGTTGGCTACAGATCCAGCTAGGAATCTGGAAGCCAGGAAATCACAGAGTACCTACTAATTCAGGAAAATCATAATATAGTGATGTCTACCTAAGAAATATTTTTTTTTACTTTCTCTTTACATACTATTACACTTACTCACTTTTTAATGTAAAGGGGAAAAGATTATTCCCAATTTCCTGAGTGGAAATTGAGAGTAAATGAAATATATTTAGTTTTCCACAGGAAAGGAATTCCAAAGAACCAGAAGTGGGAAAGTGTGTGTAAAAGGTGTAATTCTTGCCTCCTTCACACCCATTCCCTTTCTCTCACCACAGTCCCCGATTCCATTCTGATACCCACAACTTCCTGTGGGGCAATGTTTCTAAGCCTTAGCATCACTGACATTCGGAGCCAGATCCTTCTTGGATGGGAGCTTGGGGTGAGGGGCAGGCATCCTGTGCACTGCAGCACTGTAGGAGGCTTAGCGCCATTGCCATCTCTGGCTTCTACTGAATGCCAGCAACACACCTCCCTTCCCAGCTTGTTACAGACAAAGCCCCAGGCAGGAAAAACTCTACCCCTGAAAAGTGCTCTTCCAGGACCAGGCACATTTGCCTAGGCCTAAGCCAATCCACACAAGCCCACTGTGGCCCACTGTGATTGGTTTAGCAGTGAACACATGTCCCAGTTCATTCCAGGAATCTTACAGCAAATGTTCTTTGTTGACTTCAAGGAGCAAAACTGTAACTCCCCCTTGATTTTTGTAGTGTGTGGATAAAACCCTTAGAATCAGCACATCTGTTTTCCTTCCATGAAAAAAACAAAACAAAACAAAACATAGCCAGGCTCAGAGCCAGGCTGACACCACAAGGCTAAAGAGAGAAGCGGAAAGAAACTGGGTTCTGATTACATCGCTAAGGTGCTGAATCAAATCTGACCTGGATTTATGAATACATCCTCTTTTTGGGTTAAGCCAGTTTCAGCTAAGTGTTCTGTTATTTAATACTGTTAAAATTTTTAGACTAATTAAACAGGTTAAACAAAGAACAATTCACAAATCCTGCGGTCTCAGAACCAGCAGTGATTCAGAGAACCTTGCTTCCAAGGTGGGCAGCTGCATGTACAGACAAAAACCACAAGTGAGTTTCAGACAGTTTGCTTACAGCTCAGCCTGTGCTGTATCTGAACAGGGTCTGATGCCTTCGTCACCCGTGATAGACACCTAACTACTGTGATTGGCTGACAGTAGCTTACTGGTTACACAAATATATTCTTAAATTATGCATTCAATTATCTTAGTACTCTGGTAGGTTGCAGTTTGTTAGGTAAGGACTCAGTACAAAGGCAGCCCCAGGCCAAGTTTAATTTAACAGCATTGAAGGCATCGCAGCATGTAAAATGTTGTAAATTCATGACAGTTAGTCCCGCAAAATTGTGATCCTATCTATAAGAAATAAGAAAAAGAAGAAAAGTTGAATATTAGCCTCTTTCAAGACATTGTCAAGTTGAATGCAACAGCTGTGCATTCAAATAGGTTACATTTAAAAAAAGGCTGCAACTTATAAGGGCCATCAAAATGTCCTGTTTACCAGATCAACCAGAATTGCTTCCAAACTCTTTGTGAAAGGAAAACAATAGCTAATGAACACCTGGATTTCAGATGTTTTCATCATTACCTTGTCAACACTGGGGAAATCACCCATCAAAGACCAGCAATCCATGAGACTTAGCAGCAAACCCACAAATCCAAACTATTTTTGTGACAATATTAAGCTACTAATGCATTTCATTTATATTTGTACTTGTGGTAGACAAAACAACAGGGGCCTTAAAACAAATCAAGACAATTGCAAAAAAAACTGTGCTCATAATAATCATATATTTTACTCAAAATAAAGTAAGAAATGCTAGGTTCACTTAAGAATGTCCTTGACAATAAACAGAAACTATTCATTTTATTACATCTTGACCACGAATGCATCATTTAATTCTGTGTGACTAATCAAAGGATACCAGGAGTACTTCTGCAGTGTTCCCAAGCACAGGGCTTGCTCAAGTAAAAGAACTTGTGCTATTGTTCCTGTAGCCAGCTAAACTTTTTTTTATTTTTCATGAAACAGCATTTTTACATAAAAGAACACTGACAAACTATAGGATTTTTTTAGATTGGGTATTTGGCGATATTTCCTCAAAAGTAAACCAGGTGAGCCTGCCTGTCACTTCAAGGAAAACAATCAACGGTATTTGTAGCCCTTGATAAAATTTAGGCTCTCAAGAGAAAATTAGAACTTCGAGAAACATCTGCTACCATGAGCATGATGACAGCTTCTAAATACTTAAGAACTTTTCAAGATCAGTGAGGATGCTCAAAAACGTGACTTTTTTTTGTATTTGTATAATAAAAATATGTCAAATTTGGAAGATCTGCATAACTCATTAAAACCTTTTTCCTGCTAGATTACCTTCTTGTTGATTCTGAATTTTTTATATATCCTACATAGGAAGCATTTGTCAGTTCCGCACATTTCAAAAATCATATTGGACTTTTCGATTGCCTTTCCACCTCTATAGGATGTCTTTAATAAAAAGAATCCCTTGGCTTCAAACCTATCATTTTTTCCCCCCTGATGTTAA
Organism: Dolichotis patagonum; assembly: GCA_004027295.1. NCBI lineage: Eukaryota > Metazoa > Chordata > Mammalia > Rodentia > Caviidae > Dolichotis > Dolichotis patagonum. Next base: position 26,319 of record PVJX010002071.1, on the reverse strand, counting down.
CTGTTTGTTGGTCTTGTTGTTGTTGTTGTTGTTTTTATCCTGACACATGAATTTATTCTACCATCTTCAGAAACATTTTAGCTTTCCCTTTTACATTCAGGTTTTTAATCTACCTGGAATTTTTTAGTAGGTAGAATTAGATGAAATCACCCATTTTTGACTGTTTTTGACCTACAAAATGGCAATTTTATGCACTAGAACAAAATATATGTTAAGTTTTCTTTTTTCTACATGAATTGTCCCACTACAACTGATTTGAAAGTCTGTTTTTGCCCCTCGTCTGCAGTGTCACTGTTCTGATATAGGCAGGTCTTTTTGTCAACCCTAGTCCCCGTGCCACACCACCTCAGTTATTATGGCTTTAAAGTAATTCTTGATATTTACATTGCAAGACTTCCCATTTCACTCAAGAGACTTTGTCTATTTTTGACCTTGCACTTCCCAATTAATGTTCTAATCAGATTTTCAAGTTCTACAAAAAAAACCTGTCAGAATGTTTACTTGAATGGCACTAAATACATGCATCCATTTGAAAAATTAGGCACCTTACAATGTTGGGTCTTCCCATCAATGAACACAGAATATCTCTCGGCTTCCTATGGTTCCCATCTCTCTCTCAACAAAAGATTACATCTTCTACCTCACACACCTTCTATTAGATTGACTGCCAGACACTGTTGGTTCTGAGCTTTGGTTTTATTCAAGTTAATAGGGCTAATAAGCAGCTGATTTTTACTTTGTGGATGTGGGCAGAAGACAGGAGACTCCTGCCGAGATGGAAATTCTGACTCGTGGCACAGAAAGCAGCAGGTGCAAATGTTTCCACAAATGCTGTGGGAGGTTTTGATGGGTACGACACACGGAATATTTGCTTCACGGATGAGGATCCCAAATCTTAGAAACTCGTTTTTCTATTGCAAGCAATGAACAGAGTGGACCTTATTCCTTAGGAAGGCAGTATCTCATCCTTTGAGAAATTTCCCTGCAATAGCAACCATAAGTTTTAACCCAGTGTAGAGGGTTGTTAGAGCCTTGCATTCACGGAACATCAACCAAGAAATATGAAAGACCCATGGGGCAATATCACCCAATAGTACTCCCCAATTGTTGTCTCTGCAAATACCTTATTTTTGTTTTGTTTTTGTTATGGTTTTGATACAGGGAGCACCAAGCTACATTCCTAGCCATTTATTTGTTTGTTTATTTATTTATTTATTTATTCATTCATTCATTCGTTCATTCATTCAGAGACACTGGCTTTGAATTTCTGATCCTCCTGCCTCATTTCCCCTTCCTGGGATTATAGGAGTGTGCTGCCATACTTGGCTCCCATATTTCCTTAGATCCTATCTAATATCCTTTTTCTGTAACTAGATTCAATCCTGGATACCATAGAGTGGTATTAATCATAAGGTCTTAGATCTTCTTGGGTATGATGATTTCTCAGATTTTTCCTTATTTTTTTATTTTTAAAATTTTTTTAAAGAAAGAAAAGAAAAATTTAAAAGATAAAATAGAAAAAACAAGAAAAACAGAATACAGAATTCAAAAAAAATTAACATCATAAAATTGCTAGTTGATACATTACATACTGTTATCTTAATAATAGTTGTTAAAGTTATAAAATCAAAGCATAAAGAGTGGCTAGACAGTCAAACATTGACAGTGCAAACTCTTCTGTTCAATGATCTAACAAAAGCTCAGTAATGTGGTCATCTATCTTACACACTGTACATACCATTATATCCTTTAAGGCACTTTCCATCCTTTTCACTTTTACAAAATCTATTATATCTATTATACTTTTATATCTATTATACTTTTTGGATACCATTATTCTGTCAGTTCTTATTATTTTTTTACACTAGAGAGACAATGTGATATTTACTACTGTGAGTCTTGTTTATTTCATTAGTGAGGATATTCTCAAGTTGTCTCCATTTACTTATAAAGGCCTCAAGATCATCCTTTTTATAGCTGAATAGTATTCCATTGTATAAAAATAACACATCTTTTTCATCCACTCTGTGAGTGATGGGCATTTTGGTTATTCCAACATTTAGCTATCATAAATTGTGCTGCTATGAACATGAGTGCACATATATGACTGTGACATGAACTTTTCAGGTTTTCTGGGAAAATACCCAGGAGAGGAATAGCTGGGTTGAAATGGAACTTCCAATCCTAGTTTTTTGAGGAATCTCCATACTGATTTCCACAGTGGTTGCACCAGTCTACACTCCCACCAACAGTGGAGAAGTGTTCTTTTTTCCCTGCATCCTTGTCAACATTTGTTATCAGTTGATTTCTTGATGGTAGCCATTCTTTCTGGGGCAAGATGAAATCTCAATGTTGTTTTAATTTGCATTTCTTGAATGACCAGTGATGGTGAACATTTCTTCATATATTTATTTGCCATTTGTATATCTTCATCTGAGAACTGTGTGTTCATCTCAGATGCCCATTTTTGGAGAGAGTCTTTGAATTTGGGGACTTGATGTTTTTCAGTTCTTTATATGTTCTTGATATAAGTCTTTTGTCTGAGGGGTTGCTTGCTAGAATTCTTACCCATTCTGTGGGTTTTCTTTTCACTTTTTGGTGATTTCTTTTGAAGCGCAAAAATAGTAATATGAGATCCCAGTTGTTGATTCTTTGAAGTATTTCCTGTGTGATTTGCATTTTATTCATGAATTCTCTCCCTACCCCTATGTCTCCAAGATTTTTACCTACCTTGTCTTCCAGTAGATTTAGTGTTTCTGTTTTAATATTTAGATTCTTGATCCATTTTGACTTTAGTTTAGTGTATGGTGATAGGCATGGGTCTATTTTCAGTCTTTGACATGTGGACAGCCAGTTTTTCCAATACCATTTATTAAAGAGGCTTTTTTCCAGTGAACACGGTTAGCCCCTTTGTCAAATATAAGGTGGCTGAGTGTCTTTGTAGTAGTGTTTGTAACTTCTAATCTGTTCCATTGATCCTCAGGTCTATTTCTTTGCCAGTACTATGCTGATTTTATTACTGTGGCTTTGCAGTACAGTTTCAAGTCAGGAATTGAAATGCCTCCTGTCTTGTCTTTGTTGCCCAGAATCACCTTTGCTATTCTAGGTTTCTTCTGGTTCCAAATGAATTTTAGGAATGTTTTCTCTAAATCTGTTATGTATCTTAATGGTATTTTTATTGGGATTGCATTAAATCTGTATAACAGTTTTGGGAGTATGGCCATTTTCACAATGTTGGTTCTTCCTAGCCAAGAGCAAGGAATATCCTTCCATTTTCTAATATCCTCTTCAATCTCCTTTTTTAGAGTAGTATAAATTTGAGCATATAGGTCTTTTACATTCTTGGTGAGGTTCATTCCTAGGTATTTCATTTTTTTAGATGCTATTGTGAAAGACAGTATTTCCATAATTTCTCTCTCAGTGAGTTTCTTGTATGTATACAGGAATGCTATTGATTTTTGAGTGTTGACTTTGTATCCAGCTATGCTGCTGAATTTGTTTATTACCTCTAGTAGTCTTTTAATGGAGTTTTTGGGGTCTTCTACATAGACTTTATGTCATCTGCAAATAATGATAATTTAACTTCTTCTTTTCCTATTTTTATTCCTTTTGTTTCTCTCTCTTGTCTGATTGCTCTGACTAATATTTCCAGAACTACATTGAATGGAGTGATGATAGCGGACATTCTTGTCTTGTTCCTGATTTTAGAGTGAAGGCTTTCAGTTTTTGTCCATTTAGTATAATGTTGGCTGTTGGTTTGTCATAAATGGCCTTTATGAAATTGAGGTACATACCATCTATTCTGAGTTTCTGTAGGGTTTTTATCATGAAAAGGTGTTGGACTTTATCAAAAGCTTTTTCTGCGTCTATTGACATAATTATGTGATTTTTATTTTTGGCTCTGTTGATGTGGTGTATTACATTTATTGAATTGCATATGTTGAACCATCTCTGCATTCCTGGAATAAATCCCACTTGGTTATGGTCTATAATCTTCTTAATGATTTGCTGCATTCTATTTGCCAATATTTTATTGAGAATCTTTGCATCAGTGTTCATTAGTGAGATTGGTCTATAGTTCTCTTTTTGGTTGGGTCTTTCTCTGGTATACCAGAGTTATACTTGCTTCCAAGAATCAGTTAGGGAGGACTGCTTCTCTTTCAATTTCACTGAAGAGTTTAAGGAATATTGGCATTAAATCTTCTCTAAATTTTTTATAGAATTCAGCCGTGAATCCATCAGGACCTGGGCTTTTCTTTGTTGGTAAGCTTTTTATTACATTTTCAATTTTAATAGCTGATACTGGTTTATTCAAAATTGCTATATCTTCTTGCTTGAGCTTTGCTGGTTCATATGTTCCTAGAAATCTTTCCATTTCCTCTGTGTTTTCCACGCTATGTGAGTAGAGATTTCAAAGTAGGTGTTCATGATCTTTTGAATTTCCATGGGATCTCTAGTAATTTCCTTCTTTTCAGTCCTTATTGCGTGGATTTGAGTTTTATCTTCCTTTTTCTTGATAAGGTTTGCTAGGGGTTTATCAATTTTATTTTTTCTCTCAAAAAACTAGCTCTTTAATTCATTAATTCTTTGTATTTTTTTTTAGTTTCAATTGCATTAATTTCTGCTCTAATCTTTACAATTTCCTCTCTTCTATGAGCTTTGGGTTTGACGTGCTCTTCCTTTTCTAAAAGCTTGAGATGTAACATTAGGTTATTTATTTGTGTTCGTTCCATTTTCTAGATGTGACTATTTATTGCTATATATTTCCCTCTTACGACTGCTTTCATTACATCCCATAGGTTACAGTATGTATCTTCATTTTCATTGTATTGTAGCTATTGTTTTATTTCTTCTTTAATTTCATCTGTAACCCACTGATTATTCAGAAGGTTGTTGTTTAATTTCCATGTATTTATGCAGGTTTTGCAGGGGTTTTTGCCATTGATTTCCAATTTTAATGTGCTATGATCAGATATTATGCATGGGATAATTTCGCTCCCTTTTCATTTAGTTAAGAATGCTTTATGGGTTAATATATGGTCTATTTTGGAGAATGTCCCATGTGAAGCTGAGAAGAATGTATATTCTGATGTGGTTGGGTAGAACACTCTGTAAATGTCCACTAAGTCCATTTGCTCACAGGTATGATTCAGTTCTGTTACTTTCTTGAGACTTTTTGTCTAGTTGATCTATCTCTTTGTGACAGTGGGGTGTTAATTTCTCCTATTACAACTCTGTTCTTGTGTATTTGGTTTTTCATGTCCATAAGTATTTGTCTTGTATAGTTGGGTGCTCTTGTATTTGGTGCATATATATTTATAATTGTTAGTTCTTCCTGTTGTAGTTTTCCACTTACAAGTAAGTAATGGGACTTCTTTATCTCTTTTAATCCTTTTAGGTTTGAAGTTCACTATGTCTGCAAACAGAATAGCTACCTCTGCTTTTTTCTGAGTTCCTGTTGCATGGAATACTGTTACCCATCCTTTGACTTTTAATCTATGAGTTTCTTTTTGAGTCATATATGTTTCTTGTATACAGTATATTATGAGATCCTATTTCTTGATCCATTCTGTCAACCTGTTTCTTTTGATAGGTGAATTGAGCCCATTTACATTTATGGATATCACTGATATGTACTGGCTTGACTTTGCCATGTTGTATTCCTATTGTTGGTTTTCTGCTTTTCTCCCTTGTTTAATTTCTTGTCCAGCCTGGTGGTTTCTTTCTGCTGTTGTTCTGGAGATTGAGGTCATTTTTTATCTCTATCTAGCATATCTTTCAGTACTCTTTCTGGGGTTGGAATTTCTTCAGGTGTTCTTTGTCATGAAAGTATCTTGTTTCTCCATTAAATTTGAAAGACAGTTTTGCTGGGTACATCAGTCTGGGTTGAAAGTTGTTTTCTTTTAGGGCTTGAAATACTTCACTCCAAGCTTGTCTTAGCTTGAAGGTTTGTGCTGAGAAGTCTGCCATGATTCTAATAGGCTTTCCTTGATAGATGAGTTGTGTCTTTTCTCTAATCACTTTTAGTATTCTGTTTTTATGCTGTATGTCTGGGATAATAATTATTATATATCTGGGTGTAGATTTATGTTGGTTATGACTGTTTGGCATTCTATATGTCTCACTTATCTGTATATCAGTTTTTTTCTGCACGTTTGGGAAATTTTCTGCCATTACTTCTGTGAACAGCTTAGTTACGTCCTTTACATTGTCTCCTGCATTCTCACTGATGCCTATTAATCTAACATTGTTTCTCCTGGCATCATCTTGAAGCTGCTGGATTGTCATTTCATGCCACTTTGTTGTTTTTATAAGTTCTACCCTTTCATGATTGCTATCTGCGACCATGTCCTCAGTGTCCAAAATTCTATCCTCAGCTTCATTTAAAGTTTTGCAAGCTTTCAATACAATTTTTTGTTTCTTGGATATCTCTTTGAATTTGTTTTGAGGATTCTGCTTGTTTCCACATTGTTCATTCAAAGTTTCAATCAATTTCCCATGCTTTCATATTTTTTAATCTATTTCTTCTCTAGATATGTTGAGCAACTCATATACTAGGTTATTTCTGTCTTTACATAATTTCTAATTTGAGTTCCTCTATAGCCTCATGATTTGTTTCTTTACTTCATTTGTTATCTTTTCAGAGATTTCTGGTGTATGACTTTTAAAGTCCTCTATTTCACTGTCACCTGCACTTGCTCCTGATGGGCCAGATGTTTGAAATTGCATTTTGTCTTTTTGTTTTGTCATTTTCACCTTTTGGATAAATATTTGGTCTTTCAATCCCAACAGTCTCAACTGTCCACAGTGTGAATTTTAGGGTCCTCATGTGTGGTTGATGTTTGTCCACTTGCTAGGTACCACAATGAAGAGGAGAGCCAGAGTCACCTGAATTCCTCCTACAGGGCCTGTTGGGTAAGTCCTATATTCTTTCTGGGCTAACTAGCCTAGAAATATTGATGTAGGTCAATTCTTATTTCCTGCTGTTGCTGTGTCTTCAGGTTGTTGCAGGTCATCAGATCTCCCTGTCTAAATAGTGTTTGTATCAGCTGAGGCCCTACTGTATCACTGGGGGTCTCATAAGCTCTTTTAATTTTCTCCAAGTTGGGGGAGGCCTTATTGGCACATTCCTCAACCTGTCTGATGTTCTCTGTGTGGGTAGGGGATTACCCACTCTCTTGCCAGGTTCACCAAGGTCTTACAGTTGGAGGGAGTTTCACTTTCACTGCTATTTACCTATGATAGACCTCTATTTTGGGGGCAAACTCACTGCACTGACTGGAGCCTGTTGAGGTCTTCTGTTGGGTAAGAGGTTCCTGAGTCTCCCATCCAGCCAGCACAGTAATCCACTATAGTCCAAAGTTCTGGGAGAAGGGGTTGTATCCAAAGATCAACTGCAGTACTAGGTCCAGGAGGTGGGTGGTTTCCCCAAGGAGCAGGCCCAATGGCAGCAGTCCGAGGTGGCCCAGGTATGCCGGGGGCTTCCCCAGTGTTCCCGACTTAGAGGTGGGCCCAGTGGTGGCAGTCCAAGCTTTTTCCTTATTTTTGATGACAGTGACAGTTTGGGGAATTACTGGTCATGTATTTTATAGAATGTCTCTCGATTGCGCTATGTCTGGTAGTCACATGATTAGACTGAGATAGCTTGTTTAGAGACAGAGCATTACAGAGGTAAAGTGCTGTTTTCACATCATTTCAAGAGTACATACTGTCAACATGATTTCTTATAATGTTAATATTATAGGCTTAGTCAACATTAAAGGCTAAGATAGCCTTTACCAGGTTTTCCATGATTAAGTTTTTCTTTTGTCCCCTCATTCATAGTGTCTTCTTTGGAAGAAAATCACACTTTAAGCAACAGAGAACTATATGTCACCTTGAGGATGAAGAATCTCATAAATTATTTATAATTCTCTACATTTAAAAAATCACCTCATTTACTTATTCAATAGTTTATTTTTATGTTTTCAGTTTTATGGATATTTGTTTTATACTTTGAGTTACAAATCAATTCCACTATTTTACTTTGTTGCTCAAATTACTCCAACGTTGGGTATTGGGAGCTCTTTCAGTTGGCTCCCTATACCTATTTGATCTACTTGCATCATCGTGAAGTTTCATTTGTTTCTATTTGGTTTCAAATAGTTGCTCTTTTGTTTTGTACACTTTGAACACTTTATGGCACTATGAGATATTCCAAGCTCAACATATGTATCTCAAGGCCCTGTCTTAGAATTAGCCAGGAGCCAGGAATTTAGCTCAGCAGCATAAGTGCCTGCCTTACAAGCATGCGGTCATGAGTCTGATCCCTGGTACAAACAAACAAACAACAAAAAAAACCAATAGAATTAGCCATTCCTTCAGATAATCTGCCTTCTATTATTGCATGGTATTCCACACTGTAGTAGCTGATCAGTTGTGTCAATTTGAGAAGTTAGAAATTTAACTAAGTTGGCTGAGAAATTCTACACCCTAGGGTATAGAAGACCCACCCTAGGACAGTTCATCACCTGGATGATATAGAAGGGAAATGAGGAAGGATGAACTGGCTTTTGTTCTTTGGAGGAGCTTCAGTCTTCACTTTCAGCTTTGATGTCATTTCATGGCTTCTAGCACAGACTCTTCAGGTCCTGCCTGAGATCCTCAGCCTTCTGGCATAGACTCTTCAGTCTTCCATCGCAGATGCATCAGCTTCCTGATGTGGACTTGCACAGGACCCTGCAGTGAGCTCCAGACCTTGAACTAAACCCTTCAGCCTCCAGTGTGCAGACACCATCTGTACTCTTTCTCATCCAATTCTGTGGCTGACCATCGTAAGCCAATCTTGTAATTTCTTATACATTTGTATATCTTGTGTTATATCTACTTCTCTAGTAAACCCTGACTGATACACATATGAAGATCCAGATATTAAGTTTGCTCATTGTTACTGGAGTATCACTGATTTTAGGCTTTTTCAGATGACAGGGCAAAGAAATATATGTGTGTACATTAACCTGTGTGTAACCATTTTTATCTATAATAGACTAAACCTGAGTTTCTCCTAATATCTCCAACTGTAACTATTATCATATGGATCTTTTATGCCAGCCTCCTCTCCATGCTTATATGTTAATTTCAACTCCAACAGTGAAAAACCTGGCTGCTAACATCTGCCATCCATTTACTCAATTATTCAATTCCAGTATACATGCATATTCATATCAGAATTATTAGCATATTCCTCCATAGCAGGCAATTTTATCAACTAGAGCACAGTGCTTTGTTCAGTTATTTTTGTCTTTAATCTTATAGACATCATTCATCTCCAAAGCTACATAGGCATGCTCTTTTTCTCTTATCTCTTTCAGTGAGGTCTTCTAAAATATATTTGTGATGTAGTGAAAATAAATTCTAGCTTCTATTTTCACTGCTTCCATTCTTTCCTGGGATCCCCAGACTCCTGAACAGTTTTTTTTTTTTCATTCTTAATTTGCATGCATTGAGACTTGCTTTGTTCTAAAGTTTTATGCATTTTGACTAAAGCATAAAGTTAGCCACCATCAGAGTATCATACAGAATAGTTTCACTGCCCTAAAATAATTACTCTGTGCTTCATTATTAACCCCTTATTCTCTCCTTCTAATTCTGTTGCAGTCGTTGATCTTTTTCACTGTCACTATAGTTTTGCCCTTTCCAGAATTTTGTATAATTGTAATGAAGCAGTGTGTGTGCTTTTAAGACCAGTTTCTTAAGTTTAAGAATATGCATTTAAGGTGTCTCTATTGTGTCCAGGCAGCTCATTTCTTTTTGTCACTGATCAATACCCCTTGCACGGATACACCAGTTTTTTTATCCACTCATCTGTCGAAGGCCATCTTCATTGTTTCTAACGTGAGAAATTATGAATAACACAGTAACAAACATTTTTGTGAAGGCTTTTGTGTGGATATGTGCAGATTAAGTGACTGTGAAATGAAGACTGCTTAGCTTTGCAAGAAACTGCCAAACCCTTCACATTCTGTATTCCCACCAGGAATGGATGGGAGTTCTCGTTCCTCTTGGTCTCAGCCAGTATTCTTTGCCAGTTTTGGACATTCTAATAGGAGCAGTGGCATCTGATTATTGTTTTAACTTGTAATTCCTTAATGACAGATGATACTGAGCATCCTTTCATGTGCTTTCTTGTCACCTATTTTCTTGGGTGAGCTTTCTGTTCCTATCTTTTGCATTTTTTAATGGCTTGATTGCTTTATTATTGTCGAATTATATGTGTCCTTTGTAGTTTCACTTATTCTTTTTACATTTAATGAAATTGCTGTACATGCATTCTACGTTTTCCCTCTGTTTTAGTTTGTTTTTCCTTTATGTTCTACTTGTTCTGTTTCTTTTTCTCTTATTTTGCCTTTTGTTCTTTTTCTTTCTTTTTCTTTTTTTTTTTTAGGTGTTATTGAATGATTTTTTATCTTCTGGTTTTTATTTCCTACTAGTTTGGAAAAGAACTAGTGGAAGAGAAATCTACACTATTGCCCATAATTTCAGTGGCTGCCACAGAAATTATAACATGTATACTAACTTATCAGTGTCCAAATTTAAAGAATGTTTTACTCTTTGTCTGAGTAATATATCAACCTCATAACACTTTAATACATTCATCCTCCTCCAGACTTACATGCTATTTAAATTGAAGTGGTTTACTCTATTCTTACTTTTAAGAAATGCATTAGTCACCCTTCCATCACGAGGACAAAATGCTTGACATACGTAACTTAAAGGAGACTTCATTTCTTGGTACCAATTTTCTATATTGGTCATACATTAGTCTCCTCTCCATTACTGGAACAAAATATCTGATATACACAAGTTAAAAGAGAAAAGTGTTATTTTTGTCTCATGGGTTAAGTCCATGGTTGGTTGACTTCAAGGCAGAAACATCCTGGCAGAAAGACTTGACAGAGGAAAGCTCTGCTTCATGGCAGCCAGGAAGTAGAGAACAGAGGAAGAGCCAGAGAGGAAGGGGCCAGGGCCAGATTCAGGCCCAGGCCATCCCCCCATGATCCCCCCATGCATACCCAAGAAATGAGCTTTACTAATCTCTTAGCATCTCTCAAGCCAATCTTGTTGACAGTGACAATCATCACAAGAAAAAAATCTCAAAATACTATTCTTAGTATTTTATGTAGTCAGCATTTAGTTTTAGCCATATATTCACCACTTTTCTCTTTAACATCCCTCTGTGATCATAACCCTTCCAAATGGGTTGCATCTCTTCTTTCAAAAACCATCCCTCAGAATTTCTTTTACAGGGGTCCACTGCCAGTAAATTCTCTTGGTTTTTCATTTCCTGAAAATGTTTTTATTTTATTCTTATTCAGGAAATATACTTAGCATGGCTGTACAAGTCTAGGTTGGTAGTGTTTTGTTGTTTTGTTTTCCTCAGAATATTAAGCTTTGATTTTAGGATTCTGTTATTTGTTTTTGAGAAAAAAGAAAGAGAGAAGGAGAGAGGAAAGGAAGGGAGGGGTAGTGAAGGAGGGAAGAAAGGAAAGAAAGACAATGAACCATTTTCTGTCTGAATGTTATTTTTCAAAGATAATTTGTCTTTTTTCCCTTTTCATTGTTTTTAAGCTTTTTCTTTGTTGGTGGTGTCCTTTCTTATATGTACATAGGTGTACATGCATTTTTCTTGAAATCCGTAGTGATTTTTAGTCTACATTTTAGACTTTAACAAGTTATCAAAAAATCTCAACTGTTAGCTCTTCAAACACTTTCTCTATTGCATTGCCACCTCATCTGAACTCTGACAAGATGTTTGGTAGATCCTCCCATTCCAGTCTCCTTATCTGTAGGTGTCTCTGTCTTACTTTCTCTTGATTTGTATCTCTAGGCTGCTTTCTGCATAATTTGTTTGACATATCTTCTAGTGCATTCACTCACTTTTCATTTCTATCTAATTGTATGTTAAACTTATCCACTGAGTTTTTTTAATTTTGTTATTGTAATTTTCATTCCTAGAAATTATATCTGGTTCTTCAAATCTGCTAGACCATTATTATAATTGTATGTTTCCTATTGATAGTTTAAGCTTGTCTTTTATTTCCTCAAATGTGGTAATTATATTTGTTTTGGATTACATACTTGATAATTACAATATTTAAAGTCTGTGCAGATCTATTTCTTCTATCCACAGGTCTAGTTACTTTTAACTGTTAGCTGTTCTTTTTCTTTTCATGGTAAGAATTAGAGGCCTTCAGTGAAAGAGGATTTCTTCAGCGAAGATTTGAGCTTATTTTCACCAGGTGCCTGGGGCATTGTCACTGTGGGAATATTTCATATCTGACTCGAAACTTTTTGGACCACCCAGGTCATATGAATTTGATAACATGTCTGCATGAAGATCCAAGTAAGATTTCAATTATTGAAAGAGTTCTCTTATTTTTATCTTTTTTTTTTTAACCTCTGTTTTGTCTTCTGCTTAAGCCTCATGCTTTGCCCTGAAATTTCCTGGTAGGAGAGGGAAAACGTGCTGTATAGTTCTGGATCACATTTATTCTTAAGACATGATTCCCTGGGATTCTGGAAATTAGGACTAGGCATTGAACTTGGCTGTGCGTGCATATGGGTTTCTCTCTCACACAATCAGAGGCATTTATTTTATCTTAAATATGAAAATCAAAGGTCAAGGTCAGCAGTTTCAACAACAGTTCTCAGGGTAGAAAGAGTCTCAGAACTTTGCTTTCTTTTCTGGGCTCTTAATGTCCCTGACATGTTGGACTGATAAACCCCTGCTGCTATATTTCACCTGTTCTGCAATTTTTTAAGAGTTTCAAAAAAAATACTCATTAACTATCTTTGTTTCATTGTTACTGACAGGAAGATTATTTCAGTGTTCTAAGGACCCAGCCATTATATTAACAGAAACAGAGCTATACATTTTCTGAATGTGTAGGTTTGCCAAAAGAGAGAGGATTCAAAGTGAATATTTACCAAACAGCACAAAGCATAGATTTTTGGCTTGATTTTTCAAAGGAAATGTAAAGAAGTATTATGGTAATCACTTTTAAACACACATATACCAAAGTAGAAGTTTCAGGTTGGTGGAGATTAGAGGCAAACTAGTTCTCTAAGGAGAAGGATTTCATTAATTCAGCAAATATTTATAATGCAAGTATTCTACTGTTGAGGATATAGCAGGGGAAAAAACCAACAAGTCCCTGTCTTTGTTGAATATGAGCATAATAAATATATGATATAATTATAAATACTTCATGGAAATTTATCTATGTCTTTCTCAGTACCATGTTCTAACCAGCAGAGGCACATAACACAGTTGGGATATAGTTACAGTTATCAGTGAATGGCATATTTCCTGGGGCCAACTCAGCAAGTGAAAAAAAACAATAGCGTGGTAAGGTTTTATTTTTCCTTTAATAACCAGTACTCCAAAGATCATCTATTACTTTTTGCTCCTCTGAATTAAGTCTCTTAAATCTCTGCTATTTCCAAATTGGACATAATTGGGAGCAACAAGGCTACTTTGTGTCCATTTGCATGGCAAATTCTGCTGTCGTGGTTGTATCTGAGTTTTTTCCTGTGAAGAAAATCAGGTTCTGTTTCCTGCTTTATAGCCCATGTCAACTTAACTTTGAGAAGTCTCACCCTTAAGCTTAGATGGAAAGTTATATATGCTTTTTGGTGAATTTGAAATGTCCATCTAAATTTATTTTAGGATTAGGAATCTTAGCCCTAATATCAAATCCTGACAATCTGCTCCTATCACAATATACACATGTAGAGACTGAGTACCAAGATGTGGTCCACTAATTCTGGGAAGTTGTTTCTACCTTCTCACTAGCCAGATGATCTCAAGTTAACACTTAAAGATCCCAGAGACAAAAGAAGAGAAGTTTGTTCCTTGCAAAGTCTTGTCCTCCAAGTCTCTATGATGCAACATTTGAAGAAGAGAACAGGCCACAAGATTGCACATGTCCTGTGACTAACACTAAGGAGATGACTTGGATATGTGCGTGAGCATGTGGCAGAATTTCATAGCATGTGCTCCTCAACATTCCTTGAAATGTTCCTGGGGTGAGGGGCGTGGTTGTTTATCCATTTCTTAAACCTTTTCAAGTACTTTAACATAATATCTTGGCTACTTTTCTCATTGATAAGACAAAATAACAGACACCCAAAGTTGAAGGAGGAAAGGTTTATCTGGCCCACAGTTTGTAAACGTTTCAGTTGATTGTTGGCTGGCTCCAAGGCTGGATGGTATGGCAGAGGGGCATTGCAGAAGAAAAACAGCTCATGGCAGATAGAAGACAGCAAGCAACAAGCAGTAATCAGTGTCCCTCTTTCTGTCCTTATGTCCTATCCAGACTACCCATTCTTAGTGCAGGTAGCACTCACACCCAGGAAGAGGCAGCCTTAATCCTAGCATTGCATCATGAATCAATCCCAGCATCACATCCTTGATCCCAGTGTCATATACCCTACATCCAGTAACTTCAGAAAAGTCTTACCTACAATCACACAAAGCTTTGAGGGGACATCTAGATATAAGCCATAAACACATACTAAAGACTTTGAGATGTTTTATAATAATGAAAGTTATTTTTTTAATTAGACATTTTCAAAGGTTCCAAAATCATTTGAGCTTTTATTCTACCCACATGAACACCTTGTGTTCTATGGAAATATTCTTGAAAAGTGCTATGAAAGAAGCATAGGATCACTCTTTCTGCATTGAAGTGGTATGATTATGCATGACCTCCCTTGCCTTTTCCAAGGATGATGCAATCTAAATTCCTTTGATGGTTTTGCTTGCTTGTTTGTTTTGATGTCAGAGTTTTTAGCTGCAAGTTGAATGATTGCGGGCAAAATTATCAAAGAATATTGCATTATTTGTTTCTAGATGCTCCAGGCAGGTCAGAATCAAGCTTGAATTGATCTAGCTACCACTGATATCTTTAACCTATGGAAAAGGCTTCACTATAGCCTGGGTTTTTTGGATTCCTATTTTCCAAGCAAAAACCCACCTTGGATGGCCCTGCTTCATGAATCATTAGTCATATGCCCACAGCCTAGATGTGAGGAAGGCCAGAATGGTGAGTATCCAGCCTGCACAGAGAGAAGATGACTCTGCCTTGTGCCAAAACAGAGAATGTCTCAAAAACAAACTGGGGAAGGAGTTGAATGTACAACAAAAATAATTCCACATGCCCACTTCCGCTTAATGTTGTTCATCTTCCAACCTCCTTACTTCATGTTACCTCTTACTTCCCCAGCCCCCTACAACACATGCCTTCTGTCACTTCTGTCTAGTTGACAGTTTTCAGCAACACAAAATATTTCAGAAATAAATTTACAAAAAATAAACCTACAAATAGCTGAGACTCTCCAGCAAGTTATAATACAATGTTATTTAATTAGCCAAACTTATTCAAGCCTATGGAACCACCACTGCTGGCTATGGCTCAGGCTTAAACATTCTAACACAAACCTCCTGTGTTTTTTCTGGATATTTACTTCACCACCCTCTGCAACACTTAGTTCTTCTGGACATCACTATACCCCTGCCTTTTAAAAGAAAATTCTATTCATTTTCACATAAAAATAAATAACATACCCTCCATCCTAGCGTCTAGCCAACTTCCCCACAGAGATGGATGGCTGAGTTGCTGTTGTTGTAAAGTTAGGCAACATTTTCCTAAAAAAAATTCTGAGATTCTCCAGGCATGTTCAAAGAACTTCTTTAATGCTAAACAGTATTAAAGGGCTAGGGAACACTGTTCGTGTGGAGGAATCCACAGTCTGCCAGACATGGAGGTACTAAAGTGAGGTGGGGTCGCTCCAAAAGTACTAAAATTGCTGCCTAGGAATAGCCCTGGAACATCCAGATCCTAAACACGACAGTGACTTGTGTTGGAATGAGTCTGGGACTCAGAGGAGAAAAGGTTCAAGAGGGGTGTGATGGGTAGCCTGATATCACCTCACCAAACCTGGCCTTGAGAAGCTGTCCACACCGGAAGACACGGTCTTCAGGGCAAAGGAAAGGCTGTGGCACTGTGGCCCTGAGGTCCAGAATCACTGCTGTGCAAATCCCTCCTGACAGAGCTGATCATATGAGAAAGGCATTTCCCAGCTGCCTCAGAAGGAGAAGCCTGCCAGAGGCCAAGAGGTCAGCTAAAAAAATACACAGCATTTCTGGTTGGCTGACCTCTCTTGCCTCTGTGGTTGTTAGAGCTGCTAGCAGAAGCCCTGATTACAACTGTGAGAAATGACTGCCCCCTTTGGCTGGTCCCAGGGAACATTTGAGATACACAAACAAATTCTCCAAGAGAGGGCATAGAAATACTCAAGGGGAGGCACTCCTGGAAGCATGAAGATTTCTTCCCATCAAGGAGCTCTGTTTGTGGTTTAGATCTTGAATGTTCCCCAGAAGTCTCATGTGCCCAGAGGTGGTGCCTTAGGAAAGTGACTGGATCACAGGGGTGCTATACTCATTACTGGATAAACCCAGGGATGTGTTCAGAGCTGGAAGTACTGTTAGGGGATAGGGCCTGGGCAAAAGAGGTGGGTCATTGGGAGTTGTGACCTGGAAGGGTTTATTTTCCTTCAAATTCTCTCTCTCTGCCTCCTGGTTGCCATGGTTGAGCACCTTTGCTTCCACCATGCCTCTCTGCTGTCCTTGGAATCAGCTGACCATGGAATGAAATCACGAGCCAAAATAAACCTCTCTTCCCTTAGGCATTGGGTATTTTGTCCCTGCAATGAAAGTGACTAAGACAGGCTGTAAGCATTGATGTTGGGGTATTACTGTAAATTTGACTGTCTTTCATGTTACATATGTGGAAGATATGAACATTTTGGCTACAGAGATTGAAGTTCCTTTTTAAATTTTGATGCACCCTTTGAGCACTCAGTAAGTCAGAAACACCCCAATTCTGAATTCCTTTCTAGGGAGTAAAATACTGTAAAATATATATTTGGTCTTTTGAGCCTGTGTCCTGTCATATACTTTCTAAGACTCTTAGATTCCCCAAAGTAGTAAGAGTTCTTGTATGTTAATGAGATAACTGGTGTCGGGAAGCCCTTACATAGCTTTACTTATAGAAATTGTAATTGGAAAGACCAAGACAGGATTAGAGGGTGAAGGCTTTCAGCCTGCCCCTAACTCTGGAGTACAGCAAAGGGCTGACACTGAGTTATCATCTGTGATGTCATCAGCCGTGCCTGCAGAATGAAGCATCTGTAAAACCCCATAAGGACAGGGTTCCAAGAACTTCCAGATAGCTGAGCTCATGGAGGTTCCTGGAGGCTTCTGTGCCTGGAAAGAGCGTGGAAGGTCCACACATCTTCCCTCATGCCTTTCCCTATCCATCTACTGCTCCTCTGTATCTCTTGCAACATTCATTGTAATAAATGAATACATGAAAATAAAATGTTTCCCTGAAATCTGTGAGATGACCTAGTAAGTGAGTTAAACCCAACATGGAAATCATGGAAACTCATTTGTAGCCAGTTGGCCAGAACCTGGGGCTTATGGTTGGCATCTGAAGTGAGGAGCAGTTCTGTGGGATTAAACCCACAACCTGGGCCATCTGATGATATCTCTATGCAGACAGTTTCAGAATTGAACTAGATTATAGGACACACAACTGGTATCCACTGGAGAATCTATTGCCGAAATGCTTGGTTGTATGGGAGACACATTTTTCACCAAAGTTGTTGGGCTATATCGAGTATGAGAGTAAAGAGGAGGAAAAAATGGGTTTTTTGTTTGTTTGTTTGTTTTTCCTATCCTTTAGGGAGTGAGTACTGTCACAAGCACCAAACACAGCCACAAACAGATCTTCCCTCTTTACTCTCTTTGCACATTAGCATCACTACTCTATCTGAAAGCAGTCCTGTAGGTTGAGAACTCACTACTCACACATCTCTGGAAAGACTGACAGCACATTTAGGGCAGATAAGAGGCATAGCAATTGATACACTGCCTAACAAACTCCACCCCATTTAGTTTCCCAAGTATGGCTGATTTGAATAGAAGGCTCCCCATGAGAGAAATTTTCCCTAGCCTTTTGTACCCTGCACCAGTGCCATTTTGGCACACAGAGCACCCCTTTTCTGTCAGCTTCTTGAAAGTACAATACATATGGCTCCATCTACCTCTATAACTCTTCGGATGCCGGTTAATATTCAAATGAAATATATATCATTAGCAGCAACACGGTACTGCCAAAAGGTCCAGTGACAGATCAGGACTATCTTCTTATGTTACAAGGAAACTCTTACTTTTCTAGATGAGGAGTTCTTAGCTCATGCTGAGTAATTACTAAAGGGTAAAGTAATTCAACACATTCTTCTCCTGGTCAGTTTCAGTTCTTTTAACCATTTAAGGTTTCACATTTTAAAAATAATACAAATAACTAATCTAAAGAATGCAATAATAAGATTGGTCAAAGCTCATGAATCCCTAAAAATGTGCTCGAAAATCATTGTAGAAACCCAATGTTGTGTGTCTAAGTGGCTCCTGGGTGAAAACACAGTCCCCTCCAAGATGTGACTTGAAGCATGAATGGAGTTATAGCATGGAATTAAGAGAGATAGACATTAAGACATAACTAGTTTCAGCCAACTGAGTCCTGGGTTCCAAGTGTATGGCAATCTGAGGATAGTGGCACAGGCCTGTAATCAAAGCTACATGGGAGATGGAGGCAGGACAACTGTAAGTTCAAGGTCAGCCTGGGCAACATAATGGGACCTTATCTCAAAATAGAATTCTTCTAGGCACACTGCAATCTAGTTTCTAAATACCATCCACTCCAATAGAACTGCTTCAACAAAAGTTACTAAGAACTTCCTTACAGGTACAATTAATGCCCTCCAAATAGTTCTTATTTCACATAACTTCTCTGCATGTTTTGCTCTTCCTACTCACCTTGATATTAGTGTATTTAGGTCATTTTTCCAAAATCTGTCCCATTTCCAGAGAAGGCACTTTGGTCTTCTTCCTGGGTATAAAGATAATGTTATCAAAATTGTGAGAGGCTGTTAGGAGGTAAAGATGGGGGAGATGTTGCTTGATCATGACATGTAAACTTTCAGTGACATAATATTTTCTACATGATACTCCTATACTCAATTTTACTTGATATCTAATTTACCCTTTTAAGAACATATACCTCTAGTCTTCTGTCAGAGTGAAAGTGGGAAGTCTTCTTGCACCAATGAGGAAATGATTTGGGAGTCCAAGTTTTTTAAAAGTTTGGGCTAATTCTCTTGGTTTTATATCCTCCTTTACCTCTAGTGACAAAGTGTTACTTCTGATTCCCTACTTTTGTGGGGGCAATCTCTGGTCCAAATCAGCTTCCTACTTAGTTTCTTCTACTGTTTAAAATTAGAATTATATTTTCTTCAGTCTGCTAAATCAAGCTGCACTCTTCTTTCTACTACCTAGCTAGCTTCTAAAAGATTTTTCTATTATTTTTTTCCTGTTCTGTTTGTTCTTGTAGCTCATATCTTTATAAAATCAAATTATCATATTTTTGATAATTTGAAAGGGAAGAGATACAATGCATATGTTTAATTTCTCTTCTTTAAATAACAGTCCCTGGCCTTTTAATTACATCCTATGTTATCTTGTCTTGTTAACACTGTTTGAAATTTGTATTAGATTCTCTTCAGCTCCATTTCTCCCTCTCCTACCCTCTCATTCTCCTGCCCTCCTCTGTCTCTGTCTCTGTCTATCTCTCTGTCTCTGTCTCTTTCTTTCTTTCTGTCTCCCCCTTGTCAACTTGACTCACTTGTTGATTGGCTTGGAAGCCCCCTAGGGGATTGATTGGGTACATTTCTAGGTGCATCTGTGTAGGTCATGGAGATGCAACCTTGGGTACTGTATCTGGCCCCTTGCTTTGTCCTCTCTGGTGCTCTCCCCCTCCTCAGCTTTCCAGTCATAGGAACCAAGCAGCTTTGCTCTGTCACACCCTTCTGCCATGATCCCCTCTGAACCAACCTATCATGGACTGAATCCCCAGAAACCTTGAGCCAATTAAACCTCTCCTCTTAGACTCTTTAATTTTGAGGGTCAAGTATTGTGTCCCAGCAACAAGAAAGGTGACTCATTCTCTGTTTCTGTCTGTCTGTCTCTCTCTCTTCCTCTCTCTCTTCCAATTTTTATATGCTACTCTATCTGTCCAGATTGCCCTTCTTATTCCCCCTTCTCATTTCCATCTGGGGAACTCTTGCTTATCTTTCACCTGGAGCTCTCATCTCTCCTGGACACTTCAGTCCTGCTCCCTCAAACCCTTCTGACCACAGCATACATCTTCCTGGACAATAAGTGCTTATTTATTTTTTAGTCCCAACTGCTGGACTATAAAGACACTTAACAAATCTATCACAAAGTCTCTTTCCTCCAGGGATGCCTCTGGCAAAAAGAGAGGGTTTTTCACTAAGTGGGAAACTAGAGACTGCATGAGATGCTCCCCTAAGGCAATGTTCCAGACCACAAAAAGACTGGTCCAAGCCATAAGAAGGTATTATTATTATTATTATTATTATTATTATTAAAATCTTTTTTCAGATTAGTCCTTAAAAGTTAGAGCTCACATTAACTGCCCCAGAAATTATGTATACTATTTTCTATAGTCAAAGCACGTTAACATTTATCAATTAATTTTGATAATTTACCATCATTAGTCAGCTAATTAAATTTGAAACTCAGCCTCCAGAGGAGAAAGACCAATTTGGAAAGATTACTTCAGGCAGATGTCCACAGGCTCAGCTCCTCTTTTCTTGACCTTCCTTTAAAAAAGTAATAATAATAACAGGCTCTGGGATGGAACTGGGCCAAGCAAGGATCCCACGGGCGCCTCCTCCTCATTAGGCAGTCCAAGCGCCACGCTGATTTTACTCAGCGCTTCCACAACAGACAGCCTTGAGAGAGACCTCCAAGATGTCATATTCATCAGAATCACAACATTCCTATTTTCAGTCAGAAAAAAGAGGTTGCTCCTACTGAAAACACACACAAAATGTAGCACTCCTCTGGTCTTTAATCTTGCAACAAAAAAAGGAGAAAAGATGGCTACAGCTGTAAAGCTGCCCAAGCTTTGCAGTGTTTACAGGATACCTTAGAAACCTTAGGTGGGACCTCTGGGAGGGAGGTAGTTGGAACCCTCACAAATGCAACAGATGCGTTTATATAAAGAACCTCAGAGGCGGGCTCACTCTCTATCTGCCCTGTAAAGTTACAAGAAGACAGCAGTTTATAACCCGGAAGAGAGCCTTCACCAGAAACCAACTCTGAAAGAACCTTGGTCCTAGGTTTCCCAGCCTCCAGACTATGAGGCATAAATTGCTGATGTTTCTAACTAGCAGACTTGGAGGAGTTACTGTCTACTGCTAAGTGTTCTACTGCAGAGACATGAAATAAAAGTGTTTACACTTTTGCTATCTGCCTGACTATGGCAGCCAAAATTGAATGGAAGAACACAGGAGGAAACATGGAGAAAGAATTTTGCAGCTTGGGAATGACCTTGCAAACAGTAAAGAACCTGGGTTATTCCAAAAAGTATTTAGTATTTGAGTTTATGTGAGAAGTGTTGGAAGTTTTTCCCAACCACCTGGTTGGTTACGTCTTTAAGAGATTAAAGCTAAAAGCAAACAAGCAAACCAGTGAAGTGTACATAAATCTCTGTTGTTTACTAAATCACTCAGTTATGATTCTGACTAAGACAGTGGCCCCTGCAGAGGAGTGGGGAGGAGGAAAACCATGAGGTGGAGGAAGGCCCTTTATAAAGCTCTACTTGGGTAACCAGTACTCTCCAATTACTATACAGTTGGGAATTTAAATGTATTTTTTTTCTATAAATCAGAGACACATTTGGCCTGAAATTTATGGAACCACACATTTCTCAGTGAAAAAAAAAAGCAGAGCGCTAAAATGCTAGGAATCCCTCCAAGAATGATTAGCCCCACAAGCAGTCTACTGAGCCCCTTTTGCTTTTATCATATTCCACTGAGGAACAATGCCACCCCAAACTGTAACCAGCCCAGCTTTTTCACATATGACCTTAGGAAAACAGGCAAGGTACAAATGTGCCCAGATGAGCAATTTTCCAGGAAGCAGGTCATCTTTGAAGCACTGCAAATCACTCATGATGGAAGTTTATTATGGCATTGCTATTATTGTATGTCACCTAATATTAATAAGCATTATGGTAATAATAAAAATTTTCATGTATTTTTGTATTTTGTGTTTGACTTCAACCTTGCGAAACAGGTATGTTATTCTCCATTATTTTAAGGAATTAGTCTCATACAGAGAAAATAACTTTTCCAAGGTCGCAAAGCTAGTTGATGATATAGTTGAGATTCTAACCCTGATTGTTTGATGCCAGTTAAAGCAAATCCCAGTCATTCTATATTTATCAAGATGCTTCTGGCTACAAATAAAAGAAACCCTAGTTGAAGGTCCAAAGGAAGAGCTTTGTTGATTTGGTGCCTTGATGGCATCATTAAGGACTGAGACTCTTTTCTTTCTTCTTTTCTACACACACTGTGTCAAACATCTCACTGTATCATGATGTTAGCACAGTTCTGGGCCTCACCTCACCTGTAGTAGGCAAAAGTCTAGAGGCAGAAAGATGATAAATTCTGCAATGTGTCCTTTTTTAAAAGCAAAGACAACTTCCCTTTATGTCCCATCAGTCACAGTTTCATCACATGCACTCACTTCTGCAATCACTTGACAGGTCTTAATCCAATCAAGATTCAGTACCCCTAGCGCTGTCAAATGGCCCAGGCCCTGCTGAAGAATATCGACTTTCAGAAGACGATAAACAAAATCCATCTACAGAGAAAAAACGATAAATACTGCCATCACCCCAAAATGACTCTCACTACCAGCAATATGGCAGATGATTTATTTTCTAAAACATTTGGCTATCAACTAATGAATTAAAGCATTCAGTAATTATATAACCATAATGGATACAAAAGCTTAGTGGAGTATGAAAGCAAAATCAAAACTCAGTGTGCTAGGAACACAAAACTATAGAGGCAACTCCACTGTCTGAGGGTGAAGAGAGTTGAATTTTAATTTGGCCTCTGACACTACATAACTGGGTGATTTCAACCTGCCAAACCTTGATTTCTTCTCTTTTTTTTACATTGAATAACAGTACTTGTCTCACGAAAACTTTTAAATATTAAATGACTTACTAAATAATTATTGCTGTGAAACTGAAGCTATTGTGCCATAGAGTAAGCTAGGAGATTTGGGGCTCTGAAGGCAATCTGAGTGTTCATCTTACTGGGTGTTGCCCCCCACCAACCCTCCTCGGTTCGCAGATGGACCTGGGACCGCTGTCCTGCATCTTCTCCTCTTGGTTCCTGGTTCTAGACCAGGACTAGGACTAGGATTACAGGTTGACTGTCGTCAGTCAACATCTGAGACTCTTTAGAATGCTCTAAAAGGAGCACAAGTGAACACATGATCTATCTTTGCATTTAAAAGAGGCTAAATGAGAGAGAAGGTATCAGGGGTCAGAATGACAATGTGTCCTCCGAATAAAGCCAAGAAAGCCCACAAGGAACAGAAAGGGGGTAAGAATGGGCCTCTTTTGTCCCTCTGCACTATGAGGGCTGTTTCTTTTAAGTATCTTCACTCTAGTTCCTGATTATCTCTCTCCATTACCCCTCCTTGGCCTCTGATCACAACCTTTAGACTGAGTTCTGGTTTTGCTCTGGTTCTGCTTTGCTTACTCAGTCACAGAAGTCATACACAAATCTTGACTTTTTTCTTATTTACTACAATCATTCTTATGATTGCTTCACCTGCATTCTTGTAACACAGGAAGCATTGGCTACTTGCCTGTGAAACAGCATGTCATAAAACCACATGAACCTGAACTGCAAAAGACGTAAAGATTGCCTAACCTGGCACACGCATGTAATCTCAACACTCAAGAGGCTGAGGCAGGAGGATCACTGCAAGTTGGAGACCAGCCTGGGCTACAAAGTGAGTTCAAGACCAGCCTGAACTCTATAGTGAAACCTTGTCTCGAAAAGACAAAAAAAAAAAAAAAAATCACCTAGATTCTTTTTACTCCAAGGGTGGTTACACAGACCATTAGCACCAGTATCCCTAGAAGCTTATTAGAAATGCCAAATCTCATGCCGGCTCAGTACCCACTGAATGCCCATCCAGTAAAATCCTCAGGGGACTCATATGCATGTTAAAGGTTGAGCAGCTGATCTAGACTTACCACTGTCTTTCACAGAGAAGCTAAGTGACTTCTCAATAGTCCCACAGAAAGTGAGTGGTTAAACTGGACTAGGTCTCAGGTCTCTTGATTACTAAAGCTGCATCATGTTATCTCTTAGATACCATTTTTCATTTTTCCACTTACATAGTTTATCCACCTTTTACTTCTATATAAGGTGCCAGATACCGTCACAAAGGAATGCCAGTATTAGGCTCTCAAATTCACTTCTCATATTCATTTGCATCTATTATTATAATAGCGTAGCTTCATCTTTTTCTGCAGCCTTCTTCTTTTCCATTTCTTGATTTATAATTATCTTACTAGGGCCTCCAAGTAAAGAATCAAGTACAATGTGTCTTCAATGTCTTTCTATTCATCTTTTCCTTCCACATTTTCCTTTCAAGACTCCCTCAGCTGATTATCAACTAGTCTGTCTGCTAACATATTATTTAGAACCCCTATGCCTATCTCTATAAATGAACACAGCCTTAAGCTTTATTTCAGATACTGACTATAATCTTGAGATTAAAATTATGGTTGCTTCATAAAATGAATTGGGAAGTTTGAGAATTTATTTCAGAACCTGTGGACTTCTGAAGTGAGGGATATGGTGGGTTACAATCTATATATATTTTGAATACATTTATATTATTTGATCTCTGGAATCATTACATCCTAAAAATCAAAAGCAGAATGATATTTCCTTAAACAAAATACACCACCAGGTTTGCACCTTTGAGATTTATGCTACCACTTGAGCAGATCAGGGGAAAGGAAGAAGGTTGAGAAGATGCAATGCAATCCTGTGACCCCACTCCACACCCACTACCTCACCCCCAAAGCATGCGGTCCTTTCTATGTGTAAAGCTGTGCATTTACAGACTGCCTCCAGCCCTGAGCCTCCATTAGCACTTTTCCGATTCTGTATCATTTACCAAATTGCTAAGGAAACTCATCTGAGAGCCATAGAATCCACTGAAGTAAATTCTTGGGATTTTCCATGTCAGCTCCCTAAAAGTAAGGAGGGAGGATATGGACAGCTCACAGTCACACTCAGGTCATCTGACAAGGCATGCCTGGGCGCATCTGGGAGTGACTCTGCAGCCCTCGTGATCTGGAAAGAGGTGGTCATGATTCGTGTTTCTGCAGCATATGGCACGAGGAAGAACAGATTCCACCATTTATTAGTGAGTGTCCCTGCTGTCCTTGTCCTCACACACTGTCTTTTCCATTGTAAAATTGTTCCTTACCCTCAGGAACAGCCTATATTTGAAAGTTCTTGGGAAAATAACAATAACAGTAATAATAATTTTATCACTACCACGCTGGCCCCTTATTTTGCTTTGTAAACTCTTTGTGATTGGAAACAGCTAATGAACATACAGGAAGTCTAAAGAATCTTAAAAATTATTCCTCAGAAACAAACGTTTCTCTATCCTGATTAATAGGTCAAGTAGATAATTGACTCTAATGCAGTCTGAAGATATTAAAAAAAAAAAAAAAGATCTACCTAACTCATGCTTTTCTCTCTCCCTGATATGAAATTTTGCTGGTTCACTTAAAGGTTTCTCCTTTTATTATTGTATTTCAGGGAAGGAGCAAATATGAGACAATGCATCTGAATCCATATTCCATATTTGCCCAGGACTAACCTTGCTGTGAATTTTTCACAGATGTTCAGGAACATAGAAGGAGATCTGGGTGGGGACTGAAGATTTGGAATTTGGACAATAAAAGGAGAATAAAGGGGAACACCTCCCTCAGAGAGAAGAATTTCCAAACTGAAAATGGCTCCCATCCCAGTGCAATGCTCTACAAAGTCAAGGAAGATGCAAAACTTGCAGTGACCACTATTTTGTTTCTTAATCTCCTCCAGCTCCAAGATATGCTTTCCTTTGATGAGGGATCTCTACTTATCCAGCATCTGTAAGGCAATGAGAATGGAAAGCACAGAGATAAAAAGAAAATCAGAAAGTAACATCCACCACTACAGTCTAAAAATAAACATAACAATTTATTTATGCACATTTTATTTTATACAAATTACTCCAGAATCATAAACAGC